>AZYM01000317.1:0-19392 GCA_000611715.1 Scolecobasidium constrictum UM 578 | reverse complement strand
AGTACCGCCGCAGCAGCTCCATCTACACCAGCTCAAGCGCCCGCGCAGACGCCAGCGGCACCGGCTGCACCTCAGGCTGCTGCTGCTGCACCAAATGTCCCAGCCACGCCCTCCCCCGCGCCCGGTGCAGGCGGACAACAGGACAGGCCGTTCGATGGGATGGCGCTGAGCAATGCTGACCGAGAGGCTGCCATCGCTAACATGGAGGCAATGGGATTCCCGAGGGATCAGATCCAGGCTGCCATGACTGCTGCTTTCTACAATCCAGATCGTGCTGTCGAGTACCTGCTGACTGGCATCCCTGAGAACCTTCGACGCGAGCGCCCTTCCGCAAATACGCCTTCACGCACTGCCGCCGCTGCTGAGGCACCTGCCACTGGCGAAGCCGCACCAGCTCCGACGACCGGCGCAGCCGGTGGTGACGAGCCCGTCAATCTCTTCGAAGCCGCAGCCCAAGCTGGTCAAGGCGGCCGTGGCGGTACTACCGGACGAGGGGGCGCCACTGGTGCTGCCGCTGGAGATGCAGCTGGTGCAGGCGGTGCGAACGCAGGCAATCTCGACTTCCTCCGCAACAATCCCCAGTTTCAGCAGCTCAGGCAAATCGTCCAGCAGCAGCCGCAGATGCTTGAGCCAATCTTGCAGCAAGTCGGTACCGGCAACCCACAACTAGCAGCCATGATCGCCGAGCGGCCCGAGGAGTTTCTGCGCTTACTTGCAGAAGATCAGGGCGACGATGACGCTGCACTACCGCCAGGAGCTCAGGCTATTCAGGTGACAGAGGAGGAGCGAGAGGCAATCGAGAGGCTGTGTCGTCTCGGATTCGAGCGTGATCTGGTGATTCAGGCGTACTTTGCATGCGACAAGAACGAGGAGCTGGCTGCGAACTTCCTCTTCGATCAACCAGAGGACGATGACGTCGGTGGACAATAGGTTCACGACGTATGACACGGTTCCGAAACATTGGCGAAGATGATCATCTACGAGGCTGGTATGGACGGATCGCTTTGCTGCTAAAGGGGGTGCCCTATGCAGAATATGCTGAGTTCCGATCATTGAAAATAGGTCCTACTTCTTCCTCAGGACTTCATATGCCGGTCATCACGGCTTGAGCTCATTAGCAATCAATGCAAAAATAATGTGCTGGTCCCTGTCCTGTGCTCCCAATTCCTCTAAGCCATATGAACTTCTTGGGATCGTTCATGCCCCATCGAAGGGGTTACTGTCTCTCTGAAGAAAATCCCGAAGCGAATAAGATCCAGCAAAGCTGTGCCTGGATGTCACGAGCATGAGCTCTCCATACTATGGGTCGGCAGCTGCGCTTAGTGGATCGGCGGAACGTCCCGCCGCAGTCACCAGGTAGCTTCTGCTCGGATAGGCAAGCGGTCCGTGCCCAGCCTCCCGCCTCGTGCCCGCCATCCCCTTTGACCGTTGTTACCAACGACAACCGTAAGCAAATTTCGCAATTGACATTGATGGCCGCTGGAGCTCTTTTTGGACCTGCGAACGCTCACACCCAAAGCTGTGCGTGATAACGAACAGTGCTCAGACGGTGCGCTGACAGAAGGTCATCATCATGCCGCCGAAATTGGCTTTCGATCCTCGCACTCCATCCAAACAACATATTGAGGTCAACGACTATGTGATACAGATCAATGCCATTGATCCACGGATCAAGTTTCGCAGAAGGCCACATACTGAGAGCCCAAATCAGAGAGCAAGGACACGCGAAGAGATATGTCAAGACTTTATCATTCAGTCCTACTTCCGTGCCAAGCCTCAGCTCGATGAAGCTGTGCGCAACTTCAAAGTTCAAATACGCCAGCAGCACCATGCAGATCCAATCGCATTGCTTCGATCACTCTTGCCATATCCGGAGCGCACCAGGCCCATACCAGCGCCTCGTTTCAAGGATAAGACAAGTCCGAATGTCCAACCAGTACCGAAACTGCACATGATGCATGCACCAAGCTTCGAGAGGCCCGAAAACCCCTGTCATTGACGACGATCACAGTGATGATGCTTTTGGTACGCCACCTGAAACTCCGAGCGGTCTGTCAGTACGACGTCAAGGCAAGAAGCGATGTTCTGGAGACCACGTACAGAGCCCGATCGGTCTTGGCACTGCGTCCTTTGGCTCATCGATGCCATCGTTCGACATCTCATTCGGCTCTTCGCACGTGGAACCAAATGCAAGCGGCCCTGCCAATGGAGTTGGAATCCAGTCGTTCGAAAGCACTACTACAGCTCCAGTCGAGGACCTTGATGCAGGAGATGATCAAGCTGAAGAAAGTGCAGCAAAGAGGAGAAGACTTGAGAACTGCCACTACCAGATTAGGCGATTGCGTACTGCCGGTCTCTTCTGTGACGATGCGTTCCCTCCTCATTTAGCTTGCGTCCCAATTCGACAAGCGGTGGAAGGCACAAGGATAGCATTGGAAGCTGGTCTGCCAGCCTATCGTCTACTGAGCCCTGCTGGTACGTCTGCTTCATTTCCCAACTAGTGTTTTGCGCATCTTACATAACTTTGCACTGTCCACTGCCGATTACTTCTTTTAGTGCCTGATCAATACGATCTGCTCTACAATCATTGCGAAGATGAATTGGATAAAATTCCGGATTGCGAAGCGCAGATCACCACTGGAGATAGATGAGCCTTCGAGGCCGCTACTGCTGGAGCTGATGGCGTGACGCTCAAGCTCAGGCTCGATTTCGACACTGCTCCTAGGCCTACCGCTAACTCGCAGATTTTCAAGCCGCTCGTAGTGAAGCCTCTTGCCGTTGAAAGATCCGACCGTCTGCGCAGAGCCTTCGGGTGGGACCGTATTGCTTGTGTTGACATCTCCGCTTTTAAAAATGCTCCATCGCACATCAGGGGACAGAGAGAGAACTTCATGGATGCGCTGAACGACTGGCTCAACCCATCGCAGCCTAAACGATTCCTCGGACGGGTTTGGAATGTGATCCACGTCAAATACTTCAATGCTGGGAAGAAGGCTCGCAAGGAGGAGAGGGAGACATTTTGCAGGGTCTTCCTGTTCGCAAGTTCGGGTTGTAACCTTGTTCCCTTCTTACCAAATCCATGGCGCAGGGTCAACATGAATTACGAAGAAGCCATCAGATGGTTCCTACCTCTCAATAAGCTTGGAAGCACGCCGTGGGCGAAAACGGCAGCACGAATGGACCTTGCCTTCTCGACAACCATCCCGACGATAGTGATACCTCCGAGTCAAGTACGACAAGGTAGGGACATCTTGTCCGATGGCACCGCTGAATCCGCGGAATTCCTCGATCTCGATACTGTGGACACGAGCGCAACGCCTGCCAAAGATGTGGTGATGAACGATGGTTGTGCTAGAATTTCTCTCGGCGTTATCAATCTTATCGTTCAGCATCTGAACGAACAGGGAATGTGCATCGAGTCCATGTCAACCGCATTCCAGGCCAGATTCAATGGAGCCAAGGGCGTATGGCATCGGAGCTCATCATTCAGAGACGCTACAGAGGACGACTGGTAGGTGTGAATTGAGATTGTCCCAAGTCAGCGGAAGTTTCCTGTGTGCGTGTTCCCCAGCGCCTACGACTAGTCGTATCGAAACTAACATGTGAACAGAAGTCACATCGCTGCTCTTGATCCTGCATAGCTTATCTTGTGGTTGCACGGCTTGAGCAGATTTTGAGATATGATCCAATATGATGATTGTCACTCAGAATGCTAATAATGTCGACTCTGGCAACACGATGAGGATACTAATGACAGCTTCGATCCACTACGTTTCACCTTTGAAGTTTTAAAGTGGACCACCGAATGCACACCCTCTGCGCTGAACCTTGCATTTATTCCAATCATGGTTGATCGCGGGGTGCCATTAGAGACTCTGAAGTCCATTGCCAGCGATCAGATCCAAATTGAGGGAGAAGAGATCTTTGAAGCCGTTAAAGAGCCACAGATCTTGCTTCAATGGGTGCACAGACACTTTTCTGTTATCGAGAAGCGTCGTGCTGGTGGCGTGCGATGGTCCGCTGGATTGCCTAGAAGCGATGTGGAAAAGATGATCTACTTCATCCAGCATGGCATGTTCATAGAGCAGTATCCTTTCCTCACGGAGCTGTTCTCCAAGATTGTGGTGGACTACTTCTCAAAGGTGGTCCAAAGCATGTCCATTCGAATGCCTCAGTGAGTTGAGCAACATTCATCTTCGACAGATCGAGCAGACGCCATTGGACTAGCCTCCTTAGCCTGCTCATCGTGAGACATGAAGCTAATTGCCGCAGATCAACTATGATTCTTGGAATCGCTGATCCGTTCGGTATTCTTGAGCCTGGCGAAGTTTTTGTGCAGTTCTCATCACCAATGACGGACGAACACAACCTGCCGGTAACCTCCCTTGAAGGCAAAAAGCTCATTGTGGCTCGGCACCCTAGCTTGATCCCATCTGATATGCAAGCATTCAAGGCGGTTTTCCGGCAGGAATTTCGCGACTTTTGTAAGTTGAGCGTTCTTAATGAGGCTTCCCGCCATAGCAAGTATGTGAGAACTGACAGTATGCTCTTTCGACAGATAATGTCATCATCTTTTCCAGCAAAGGCCAAGAGCCCGGCGCTTCAAAACTCCAAGGCGGCGATTATGACGGAGACATGTTTTGGGTCTGCTTTTCGACTATCTTGACCCGATACTTCTCAAATGCTGCGGTACCGCATCAGCGTCCTGGGCCTGACTACTTTGGAATCACTGTCGACCGTCGCACTGTTGATAGAGTCATGGGCCCCCAGCATTCGGTCAGCTCATTTCTGCACACAAGCCTGAAATTCCGAGGCGAGGTCCAAATGCTTGGGCAGACTACGAAACATTTCGAGCGTCTCGCATACAGTGTCGGCGACCTACATGATCCTGGTGTACAGATTTTGGCCTCGATGCACCATCTAACTCATCGACTCAAACAAGAGTGGTTTCAAGTACAACGAGGAGCGATTCAAAGCCTTCATCGCGAATGAACCTCTGATTCAGCCCAAGCGTTTACCCAGCAAGACAGCCTATGAAGTCGGCATGGACGCCGGTATTAAGCCGAGCCAGGGCAAGCTTCAGCTGGGTGCTAAGACACCTTCGGTCTTGCGCCATCCAGTGGATGTGATCTTCTACACTGTGATCCTGCCAGCGCTCCAAGCTCATATGAGCGGGCTCTTCGAAAGACTCAACTTCCCACCGCACACGGAAGAAGCTTTCGAGCAGTTCATCGAGCGGACAATCAATCGAGATCCCACCATCGACGCCGAAGCTACACTGGCCGCTCTGCAGAAAGAGATCAACAACATCTACTCCTCATGGAACTATGGCATGACATCGAATGACAGCTCGAGGCGCGCTGAAACCATCGAGAAATGTTTCAAGAGATTTATGACCTACGCGCCGTATACTACAGGGACTGGAGAGATCGAGGCGTGGTCACGAACTAGGCTTCCGGGCGGGCCATCAACTTGGCTACTTATCAAGACAGCCAAGCTGTACATGATCATGCACAAAAAGTCGCGAACCAACATGATGTTTCATCTCGCTGGTCGGCAGCTTGGCTACCTCAGGGCAATGGTAAGTTTTTCAAACATTCTCTCCAAAGATTTGTTGTGCGCAACGTCCAAATGAGATAAGGGCAAAAGATGGAATTCCACGCTACGTGTTGGACCGAGAACAAGGCTAATATGTTGACTCCTTGCAGAGCTTCAGAGACACCGAAACTACGATAGCGCCACTGTTCGCAATGTTGAAGCCCGGAAAAGTCAGTGCAACTGCAATTAGCCGCAAGCAACAAGCCAGTGCTTCGCAGACAAGTAGCTTTGCGGATATCACTGCGAGTGCATCATCCACTCGCAAAGCGAAGTATGGCCCGAATCTGGAGGACGATGCAGATGATGATGAATTTTATTCAACATGTGCTTTCATGTACGAGGACGAATAGTTATAAGGGCACTGGCAAAGTCAGGCGGATGAAGCTGGTATCTGATTCTGGTCAACTGCAGGCATTGGTGTGTTATTTCGGCTGCCTCTTTAGAGACGCATGTATGGCGCAAAGGAACTATGTCTTCATCCCGTGATACCTCTGAGCAACCATGTTCGCAACAACTAGGGTGCTTTTGTGATTGACATTTCACTTGTGTATGTCGCACCGCGAATACAACGTCATGATACAGTATTCCTATCTTTCGATCGTAACAAGTCATCCATACACGTGAAGTGGTGTGAGTCTCGAAGCCAGATCGATGCAACTTCCACATCGTCTTCCGTCGCATGCGCTCGGCGTACTCAAACAGGAGGGGCCGTGCTTGGAATAACAATAGGTAGTGGCCCATTTGGGCTTCATCCTTGCTGCTGCTGCTCGAATGCGAATTGTCCCTTGACGGCATCTGGCAGAGTATCAATGAGTCGCTGGTTTTCCATTGCAGCATTAGACGCCTCAGCTTCGTTGCCATGACGAAGTGCTATCTCCTCCTGCAAGCCAGTGGAAACGGACTTCCAAAGTGCACTTCTGCTGCGATCAGCTAGAGCACGCGCGCTGCTGACACTTTTCTGTGCCTGCTCTCCTACAACATTTTTAAAGAACATGGTACACATGAGGCTCAGGGCGATGGAGACCAGTTGTGTGTTGTTGACCGTGCGTGCGGCTGAGAGACAGTTTTGGAAGTGCTTCTTCTTATCGATCAGCTTGTCTTGTGGATTCAGTACACTCCGGAGGAGATCGTGCGCTGCTCGTAGTGACTTGTTCGGGTGATTTGCTACATGCGGCAACACTGCTTCGTGAAGAGTCGTAGCGACTCCATGCTCTAAATGGTTCGGATCGATTGTGATCAGTACAGTATTCAAGGCGGCCAGCACGCAGAGGTCGACCTCGGGATCTTGAACTCTGGGAGACGCCGTTGGCGGAAGCTGCAGGACGTCTGAATTATACAGGGACAATGCCTCTTCTGTCTTTCCAGTCCCTTGGAGCATTGTCGCCCGAAGGAAAGTTTCCCATCGCTTTCGCAAAGCTGAACCTCCATAAGAAGTCATCGAAGGACACGCTTGGGCCTCGTCTAGAGAGTCCGATGCAGTAGACCATTGAGCTCGGCTGCACGCGTTCATGGTCATGTAGATGTGGAAGAACCATTTCAAGCTGTACCAGCGGTCCAACCTCTGACAGGACGTGCTGACCGAGCACGAAGTGGGAAAGATATCAGGTCTGTTCACGCTTGCTTCGCTAAAGTTTTCTCGCAATATTTTCAGACCTTCGCGAATGTAGGACTCGACTTTTGGGTCAGCAAATGTGCGCGTCTGTGCAGTAATTGCATTGAGTAGAAAACAGAAGGCCCATAAGTCGCGATGTGGCAACCACTGGAAGACGAGGTGATCCTTCTCGTCGATGCGCAGGAATATGCCACTTGTGTTGGCCGTGAGGGGACCTGGCTTTGCTTGCAAAGGAACCAGCAAAGTGCCATCGTCGTTTGGTTTTGGATTGGCTCGAATGTCGTCCATTCTCGGCGCCAATTGCTCAGCTTTCTGCGTCGCCATGCCGACGTTGCCTTCCATCAAGTAGCATATGATTTCAATGCAGTCAAGAAGTGCCCAGACCTGGTCGAGATTCTGAGCAAGCGGATGGAATTGCAGGCTTTTGGCCGCCGCTACAGCACGCTTCGCATCCTCTATGCTGCTGGATGATGCTGAGCGCAGGTGCAACATGGCCTCGTATGTCGCACTCAGCGCAGACACAGCACCGTCATCATCGCTCGCAGCAAGCTGTGAGATCGCCTTCAGGTTCTGAATCGCTGGGGCTGTGTCCTGCGCGGAAGAGCCGAGCTTGAAGGCGAATGAGACGCGGAGGAAGCGCAGGGCGTACACCCAAGGTGTGTGCTTATATGTCTGAGTGTTCGGAATCAAGGAGTCAAGCGACTTCAGAGCCAGGCGTGGCGTTGTAACGAACAGTGCGCGCGCAGAGAGGTGGTGCATGGCATATTTGCGGTCGAGCAGCCTATGACGGTCGCATAGCGGTATCTAGAAGCAGTCAGCGACATGTTATGTTGAGAGAGACACAAGTGCTGCCGAGATGGATGGACATACCGTCTTGCTCAGCCACTTGTCCACTTCGTCGTAGTTCTCCGTCTCTTTGAAGACCAAATTGCAGTACTGCAGAGCAAGCTGAGCTTCTACTGCAGGCGCAAGTCTGAACCGTGTCAGAGAAGTCTCGAGGCAGCTTAATCCCGTCGCCATGAGCTTGTAGTAGTGGTCGGTGTCTTCCTTCCGACGATAGAACGCGACCAAGGAGCCCATACCGTGCGCCGCATTGATGTAATCTTCTGCGAGCAGCAGAAGCAGCTGCTGGTAGTCCACCGGAGGCGCTGTGGGTGCGCTCAGTGTCTTCATCGCTTTTGCGCTCGATGCTTGGGGGTTGTTCTTGGGGCCAGACGGCCGCTGTGGTTGTTGCGGCGGCATATGCATGTGCTGAAGAGGCGCATTCGGTGGATGCGGCGGGAGGTGAGGCGACTGTCGGTGCGCTTGGAGATGCGGCTGCGAGGGCGATCGTCGCGTGATCTCGACCACTGCCTGAGGTCTGTTCGGTGTGGCGCGTGGTGAGGGTGCTGGCGGGTTGGCAGAAGCTGGAGCACTCGGCTGCCGGTGCTGCGGCAGTTGAAGAGGTTCCGTGTAGCTCGGCCACGTGCCTGAGGACTGCGTAGGATGTGGAAAGGTCGCTGTCTGCTGCTGATGTGGATGCGCGTAGAAAGGTGTCTGGTTGAAGTTTGGCGGGGTCGCAAAGGCGGGAGGCATCGCCTGGACATATTGAGGATGCCCCACCATCCCCGCGGGTGGTTGCGTGAAGTTGTTTGTCTGAGGGTAGAAAGCATCCGCCCTCTGGTAATTCTGGTTCATGTATGGACTCTGCTGCTGGTATGAAGACACTGGCTGCTGTCCGTACACGGGCATTCTTGGTGCCATCGTCGCTTCCACTGCAGGCTGCATGGGCTGCGCAGCGTTCCACCCGTAACCGTCGCTGCTGTACTGCGCTGCATCGTTCGAATAGAGCTGCTCATTCTGTCCTCCATCGTTGCGTTGCTGTCCCTGGTAGTTGTAATTATAGTCCATGCTGAGCGTGCCGCCTGTGAACTACATGATGGTAGCTACGAGGGCGGATCTGAGTGAATCATCGAAGCAAAGAGTCCAATTATTCACATGACGTGCTCGCAAAGCAATCGCAGGAAGTCACTGCACGACGCGATGTCTTCCGTGCCCTGCAGGGGACCAGGTTCGCGGCAGATCTGGCCGCGCCGACATGCAGCCGGGTCCATGGACATGACTCGTGGGACGGCGTTCAGGTATTTCACATGTCTTTGCGTCACTGGCTGCGCTTCTCACTGCCTCTTCTCGTACCAAACTTCTATCAATGTGCCTGAGGTGTATAAGGACAAATCAATAACAATTGAGGTCTACGTGCGATTGAAGACATCGCTAGGAGACCATCCCACCATGTCTTGGGTACTTGGGCACATGTCAACCACTTTCCATTCAGCAACGAATACCATTGATATACCACTAAAGCAGAAAGAAGATGGCCGGCATAGAAACACCTCCAAGTCTTTCCGGGACTTATGTGAGGAGACGACACCAGCCTGCACTCTGAATCCGTTGCTTCCGGGAGGACATCTACAGACCATGTACACGGCTCTTCGGTCCTACGACATACCAATCACGTACAAAAGGAAGATCTTCGACTCAAACTGCGCAAACTACCCAGGAACCTTTGCTGTGGACTTCGTTGTGCCGACTACAAGTCCTGCTCCCGCCGTTGATCAGGATCTACCTCCGAGGACCACCTTCTACGATGACGATGGCTTTGAAGCACTCGGCTCAGATGATGAGAAGCCGATGCTGATTGTCCTACACGGACTCTCTGGTGGCAGTCATGAGATCTACCTTCGCTCGGTTCTGAAGCCACTATGTCTAGATCCACCTGAATCAGAACGATGGGAGGCTTGTGTTGTGAATGCTCGCGGTTGCGCCATGAGCAAGATCACATCAGGAGTCTTGTACAATGCTCGCGCCACGTGGGACATTCGTCAATTCGCGCAGTTCGCGCGGGAGAAGTGGCCGCAGAGGAAGATATTTGCTTGTGGATTCAGCTTGGGTGCTAATATACTAGTCAATGTATGTACAAATCTGAATTCAAAATACGCGTCGCCAGATCACGGCCTTGACCTGACATCTGATCGTTCCAATAGTATCTCGGAGAAGAGGGCTCAAAATGCCCACTGGATGCTGCTATTGTCATATCAAATCCATGGAACCTCGACATTTCGAACGCCGTGCTCAAGTCCAGCTGGATAGGCCTGAACGTGTACATGCGAGCAATGGGGTCGGGCATGCGAGCTCTCTGGGCTACGCACGAAAAGGACATTCTCAAGGAGATCAAGGATATCGATGTTGAGAAAGTCCGAAGCATCAAATACCTGTATGAGTTTGACAGGTAGAACAAGATGTCGCGCACGCAATTGGAGCTGGATGCTAACTAAAGCTAGATATGTTCAGTGTCCAACTTGGGGTTGGCCCTCGGTAAGTGATCTCACAGAACCTTTCCCTGTGTCTGAAAGCTGAACATGGTCCAGGAAGGCGCATACTACCGAGATGCTTCTTCGATCGATCCCCTGATCAAGGTCAAGATACCACTGTTCGCAATTCACGCCCGAGATGATCCCATCGTCAACGACCTCGCTGCGCCTTACGAAGAGATCACCCACACCAAATACGCAGTAATGGCGGTGGTTAGTGGAGAAGAAAGGAACTTGGTTGCATTCATGCTAACATGGTTCCAGAGTACTGATCCTCCAATATGTGTCCACCTTGCAGCAATGTCTTCCCCGCCGCATTGCGTGCTACAATAACGCTATGGCCTTCTCGTATGAAGTTGTGATGGCAACATGAGCTCAATACTCGCTTCGTTCATATCGAGAACAAGATTCTGACAGTAAAACCTTTGCAGGTTACTTCTAGTGGAGGCCATCTTGGTTGGTTCCGACTCGGGGGCGGACGGTGGTTTGCCGACGCTGCAGCTGCGTGGTTGAACAGAATGGCGGAGGATGTCGATTTGGAGTCACTGAGGACGGCGAAGACGACGGCGGCAACCCAAAATGGTGGCGCTGCAGTCGGTCGTGCGAAGGCCACATGGAATCCAGTGCAGCATAAGCTGTACGACAATCCGGTTTGACGTAGTTGCTCCCGCTTTCGCGAACCTCTCATAGAGTTGCATTTAGATGTAGACCAATCTGCATGGCATTGAGCGTTTGGACCGGCGTCTGCAGTGGTGGGAGTCTCTTTTCGAAATCTTGCAATTGCTCAGCCGAAGGACACCCTCTTCTTGCCAACCCCACGCAAAACCTGATCACCGCCATCGGCGGCAGACTGAAACTTCTTGTTCTTCTTCTTCCTCAGCCCATCCTTGACATCTTCCAATTTGCGTTTCTTGCTCTCCTCTTTCTGCTCCATCTCAGCGCGTCTCGCCTCTCGAATCTCCTCCATCTGTCTTGCTTTCTGCATCTTGCTCTCGATCTGGCCCTCGCGATCGGCGCTCACGAGCGCAAGAATGGTGCGCATACTGGCAGGATCGTCGACGAAGACCTTGCCCTTCTTCTTGCCACGAGGCTTCTCAACCCCAGCCGGTGTGATCATGTTCAACGTCGGTAGAGCAAGTTCTTTGTCGGTGTAGGTGCGCTTCTTCTTTTGCTCCTTCTTCTTGATGCCAGCTGCGGTGGATGAGCTCGATCTTTTCGTCTTGACCTGCCCACCATTCGCCGTGTTCTTGGTGGCCTTCGATTTCACTTTGGGTTTGGATGTGGGTGGCTTCGATTGCGACGACTTGGACGTCTTCGTGGACCCCCTTCTGGACGCTATGGGAGCCATTACGGAGTAAGACCAGATTGGGAACTATACTGCAACCTGGACTGCACTGCAATATCAGATGTACGTTTTATAGATCAGAGGTTGGACAGAAAATTTCGAAGATGCGCCTTCACGGTTAGCCGCGCGGCAATTCTGGTCGGCTGTGGACCCTCTTCAGTCCTGCTCATGCGCCAGCCTCATCATCACCGTACTCCTCGCACCTCATGAGCTCTGAGCGTGCGCACACGTCCCACGATACCACGCTGCGACTCCCTCTCACTCAAGACGCTTGCTTTCTCGATCCCAGCTCGACAACATGGATAGCCACCGCCTGTTCCGCTTTCCAAAGCCGGCGTGGCTAAACAGCGCTGCGACCCGGATAGCAGGCGTTTATGCTGCAGGCGCATTGGTGTGTACCTCTTGAGCCCAAGAAACACATAGCGCCGCCGTTCTTTGAACTAACACCGACTTCTTTGCAGTTCTCCATCGGCTTCTACCTGCTTATCGACGCTGCCGCCTACTCCAAGTCCGCCAAGAACGGATCCGATTACCACGTCAACTTCGTGGACTGGATTCCCGCCATCTGCTCTGCGCTGGGCATGCTGGTCATCAACTCGATAGACAAGTCGCGCCTCTCAGCGGACAGCTTCTCATACTCTGGGAATGGCGTGGCATGGAAGGCAAGGCTTGTGCTGTTCCTGGGGTTCGCTCTGCTCGCTGGAGGTCTAGCTGGAGCCGTGACCGTGTGTGTCCTCAAGTATGTGGTGCCAGGCGCTGTCTTTCCGACTCTGTGGTTTGGTGTAGCCAACGTCATTGCAAACGGATTGGTGATGCTCTCGTAAGTCTTACGTCCAAGCTCACGGTGCCTCAACATCAATGCTAATCATGTTCAAGGTCCGCTGTCCTGTGGGTGGCACAGAACATGGAAGACGAGTACACTTACAATCTGGCCCTGTGAAATACTCCCGGACCGATGTACCTATCATTTCAGTGACAGCCCTGTGGAGGCCATCGGCACATGGAGATCCTCGTCAATGCGCTGCAACATGTTATCGTATAAGAATCGTAGCCAGAGGATATGCCATACGCCAATGACACGGTCAGCAAGAGCTGCCTTGGCCATCTTCTGATTCAATATACGCACTGGTGGAACATGTACTTCGCTTGAAATCTACACAGCATGAGTCCCATTGTACCGGTAGTTTGGAAGGCCTGTGGCACCATGACTGAGTCAAAAGCTGCACTTGTGAGCCGAACATGAAGATCCAACTGTGTCTATACTACCCTACGTTCAATCGTGGCCTTACACAATGTCGTCCTCTCAACCACATCTATGCACATAGCCATCATCGCTGTCCAAAAAAGTGACCTGCTCCTTGCCAGCTCCTTAGAAGTCTTCGCTCTCCTGGAAAAACATGGTGAAGCTGATAATGGTGCCATAAATAAGCAATCCTCCAATGATACTCATGACGGCAGCCTTCTCGTTGATCAGTGCGCAATGCGCGAAGAGGACAGGGAGAGCTGTTTATGGCAGTCAGACTTGATCCGCATGGAAATGGCAGGGCAACGCATGAGCAAGCTATTCACGCCATGCGAGGACGTACCAATGCCCATGACAACCAGAAATCCAGTCAGAAACCTCCCAAAGTCAACCAGTCCACTGCCGCCGGACTCCATGAAGTCATCATGATTCGCAGCCCGGCCACAAATCCAATTAGGTAGCGGTGCGACTACATATGTGGCGACGACGAGAAGTGGTAGGTAGTTCTGCCAAAGCGCAGATGAAAGGATCACTAGGAGGAAGCCAATGGCTAGGACCTGTGC
Source organism: Scolecobasidium constrictum UM 578 (assembly GCA_000611715.1). NCBI lineage: Eukaryota > Fungi > Ascomycota > Dothideomycetes > Venturiales > Sympoventuriaceae > Scolecobasidium > Scolecobasidium constrictum. The sequence continues at coordinate 5,681 of AZYM01000317.1, read as the reverse complement.
TTTATTAGTTCTGCATAGATTCACTTGTGGTGTCGCATGGGATGCTTACGAAGGAGAGCCCTATTATGGTTCGGATCCCTGCCATAGTGAGTCTGCGGCGTTCAAAGCAAGGTGGCAGGCGTGCGCGCTCGAGAAGCGGTTCTCAGGATGCCTACGAGGGCTGGGAAGGTGAGGGCGATCGTGGTATCGGCGCGAACGTTGGCTCGGCGAGAGTGGTCGGACGGAGAGCGCAGGCTGCAGTGGCTTTGGTGGGTAGCGAGAGCGATGGTCGGAATCCGAAGAGCACGAGATGAGGCGGGCGCAGACGTCTTGTGCTTGGGCATGCTGCTGCAGATGCATGGCGGCTGGCGGCTAAGTCAGCTAGCGCGGGAGCTTTGACCATGTCGGACAGTTCGCAGCCATTTCGTACACCTGCGCAGCCTGGCACTTGACTTCACCCACCTTAATCTTGCTTCTCACTTCAGAGCTTGCTGCGAATTGACATCCGTCCGGACGTTGCCCCTACAACACCTGAACCTTCCTTTTCCTCCTTTCAACGCCATCTCGAGAGTCGGCTCCTTCTTGCCTACGACACCTCACCAAACAGACGCAGCCACAGGCCGCCTCTGCCAGACATCATGTTCAGGAACAACTACGACAACGACGCCATCACCTTGTAAGTGGATGAGCATGGCCGGCTCACTTGCGTGTGCTCTGCTAATCACAGTATGATTGCATGTAGCTCGCCACAAGGCCGCATCTTCCAAGTAGAGTACGCGCAAGAGGCCGTTAAGCAAGGATCAGTTGTAGTCGGCGTCGTTTCGAAGACACATGCAGTCCTGGCCGCACTGAAGGTCAGTCCAGTCCTCCTTGTAGCGTCACAACGCTTCACAGCAAATCCAAACTGACCAACAGAACACAGCGTAACGCAGAGGAGCTTTCATCGTACCAGAAGAAGATCATTGAGATCGACAGCCATTATGGCATCGCCCTTGCCGGCCTCGCTTCTGACGCCCGCGTGCTGTCCAATTTCATGAAGCAGCAGTCGTTGTCGAGCCGCCTTACGTATGCGCGACCCATCCCCCTCACAGACATCACACAGCGCATTGGTGATCGTGCCCAGCGCAACACGCAGGAGTATGGCAGAAGGCCGTATGGCGTGGGTCTGTTGATTGCCGGAGTGGATGCAAAGGGTCCTCATCTCTTTGAGTTCCAGCCGAGTGGTGTGACAATGGAGATGCTGGCGTCAGGCATTGGTGCACGAAGTCAGATGGCAAGAACGTATCTCGAGCGTCACCTGGACGAGTTTGCGGATGTGAGCAGAGAGGAGCTTATCAAGCATGCCCTACGCGCACTGAAGGAGAGTCTGTCGCAAGACAAGGAGCTGACTGTGGAGAACACGAGTGTGGGCGTGGCTGGCGTCGGAGAGGACTTCAAGCTGTATGAGGGAAGCGAGCTTACCAATTGGCTGGAGACGACATTCGAGAACAAGCAGAGCGAGGACATGGACGTCGATAACCAATGAGAACCGATCGAAGATGAAGTCATGTAAGCATATGGGTTTGCGCGCGGCGTTCTGGAAGTGCAGACACAAGGCACGTAGCATAGCGAGCTCATTCACGACGCTGCAATAGAAGATGATGCTATCACGCCTTGATTTTCTCCATGTTCTACCTTTGCGATTGGCGCCAATTGATCTAGATATCGTGAGCTACTCGGCCTGGTGATGGTGATCATGGACATCACGTGATAGCGCGCCAGCACCAATCTGGTAAAGTGTACATCAGCTCGGACGCGTCAACAACGAGACCTCTTCTAACACTTTTCTTCCACAACTGTGTCTCCAAGGCAGACACTTTCCGCATCCAAGTCCTCCGAGATGGCGCCCCAAAGTCTTTATCCACGCGCGACACTCAAGAAAATTACAAAAGCACACACCCGTCGACCGCTGTCGAAGAACGTGGACATTCTGGTAAGAAGAGCAGATCTTCCTGCACATGATTGAACCTATCATGAGGTTGCAAGACTAAGACGACATTTGGCAGATGTTCCTCAACTATGCGATATTTCTGCAGGATTTAGTCCGCGAAGCATCCATTTCTGCTCGTCAAAGTGGAGAGAAGAGCGCGCGAGCCGGTCACGTCAGGAAGGTGCGAGAGGTACGTTGCCAGACCTTTTCATAACGCCACTCATGCGCGACAAGTACTGACCCGATGGCAAAGAAAACGCTGCGCAAGTTCAAAGGATGAGACATGTCGCTGTTGCGATTGCAGCGAAATCAACTCAGCGTCTTTCAGTGGTCAGTCACGAAATTTGTGTGCTTCAGTTGGTCGTTAGACATCCGGTGGAAACCAGGACGCTATCGATATCCTCTATTCCGTTTGGCGAAGGCCATCCTAGCGCGAAGAAGGCGTGTACGACTAGAGGAGACGTACAGGATGTGAGCAGAAGCAATGAAGATACTTGGCCCTGAAAGTATGACGGGGCAGGAGTTGCGACCCCTTAGCTCAGATATCACGAAGAGGCCAGGAGCCTGCGTAATCATCGAGAAACGCTCGAAGTGCTCGCTCACCGCCATGCATATTCTGGCCTTACTCCTCGATTGCACGAGGCTTAGATGTTCATAGCCCATAATCACGAACCAAGCTGGGATGCACGCCATCATGATTCAAGCTAGATCGAATACACGTGCTTGTGCTAGAATTGTCTCTCTTCGCTAGGAGAATTGGATTGCGCAGCGTTGTGGCACCTCGAATGTATTTTGTGGTCTGGTGTAGCTGGGGGAGGTGCAGAAGATTCGTGGTCCAAGTCGAAGCATGCCCAGCCGCGATGTTTGTACATCAAGAAAATGAGTCAGGCTGAGGTACTCGTCATGAGAAGCAGTCGACCTCAAATTGTCGGCGGTCTCCCGCACATTGGCATCCGGATAAGTGACTTGTCCGAAACAGCGACAGGCAGCACACTGAAGATTTGCGGGCAGCAGGTCAAGAATTGGATACGTCGGGCGGAGACACAGTGAATAATTTAGGATCGGAGGAGAGATTAGAAATAACGAGGTGGAAGCCAATGTAGCATCGCACGAAGATTCTAGGTCATCATGTAGTAGGCTTGTGATGTAGTCATGATATAGGCGAGAATCAGAGACGGAATGAGGATGAAGATAGCATGGAGAGGCGAATCCATACAACACGTGATTCTGTACCATAACGTAATCCACCATCCCACGGGCCACACCACCTTGCGGGCCACCTCCACTAAGATCACGTTACTTAAACCCAGATAACTTAATAACTAATTAATTAATTAATTAACTACTTATACTTTTAATAATTTATTATAAGATGATTAGATCTACGATAAATATCGTAAGTTATCGTAGGTATTAACTCTATAATTAGTAGATCTAGTATTAGAGGTACCTCCTCTATAGTATAATTATCCTGAACATCCGTAGGTATCTAGGGACTAAGAATTAACTAAGCGGTATTTATACTAGATAGAGTATTTTCCTTACTAATATAACGTCGTTTAAGCTACCGTTTACGCTTCTATCGCTTATTTATAACCCGTAGCTTCTTATTCTCTATAGCTAGTAGAACTATACTATATATCGCTATCTCGCACCCTTTAACTAACTGGTTTAACGCCGTATCTATTAGTAAAGGGGGGCTCTTTAATCGTCTCTTAATAAAGCCCTTAATTATAGTAACCTAGCGCTCTAGTTAATATATATTATATAGAGTTTCAGGCGCCTATCGATCGTTTATTATAGCTAGTAGCTCTAGTAGTATAAGAGGCCTTAAGATAGTATAAAGCACCTATTCTAGGTTAAATAGCACCAGCCTAGTTGTAGTAAATCTACTACGGATATTACTTACTGTTATTACCTCCTTACGGGTACTTTTAAAGGCCGTAAGAAACTCTATCTTATCGATATAGTTAATGCTAAGCCGTATATATTCTACTACCTATTTACTATATGCACGCTTGAGGACTGAGAAGCATCTAATATCGAGTGGTTAAAGGATATGTATTACAAATCAGGGCTCAATATGCCTAATTCCTAGACTTGTACCCCGAGGGGCTTAGAGGATAGTAACTAATAAAGTATTAAAGAGGCCCTTTCTATATTCTAAGACCGTAATAGATATAATAGCCTAATCGTAACTTCGTAATAATATTAAGGACTAACTTATAACGACTATATAAGGATAGTAGTTAAACTATAAAGAGTTTATATATAGGAGATCTAAGCTGTATATATAATAGCTGGTCTTACTTATCTTATAGTCTTAAGAACGAGACCTATGAGACTATAAGACTAGTCTCATATTTAGTCTTACGCTAAGCATGAGACTTATTATATAACTAGCGTTAACCGTGATATGGTCTATATATCGTAATATATATTACCGCCGTAATATAGCCCCCCTTCTTAGTAAGCTTATCCTAAGCTCCTCTATAAAAGGTAAGGTGTGCCCCTCGTGGGCTGTATTAAAGATGTCGTAACCTTTCTCCCTCGATTCCTCTAAATACAACGGTTAACTAAAATCGACTTACTACCGTAAATAAAAGAAACGTGCCTTCGAAGAGATTAAGAAGTACGGTAAAATAAATCCTCTAGCCTACGAATACTATTTTAAGTATAATATCCGCTACGTGGTTATGCTGTTATCGAGGAGCCTAAAATACGCGAGTTACGCCGCGAAAGGTATTAAATACGTAAACGTTTTATAGGAGAGCCTTAACCGTATAAGGGAAGAGATAAAGACCGAGATTAAAAACGATATAGATAAGTTAGAATAACTTATAGAACGGTAGCGCGTGCTAGCCGCGAAGATTATATAGAAGCGTAAGCTTCTTAAGCTAGCGGAGGCGCGTGCTAAGGCGAAGACCATATATCTTCTAGACGAGCTTAAAGAAGAGGAGGAGCGCTAGCGGGTAGATAATAGTAGATTAACTAATAGGGAGTTAGAGGAGTTATCGCGCGACCTAGTATCGTACAAGAATACCTCCTCTATCTTAGATAAAGCCGTATAAAGTATGTAGGATCCTAATCCTACCGCTATCTCCGCTTCTCCTATTAGATCCTCGGGCCTAGGCCCGGCGGGGTAGGCTCGTTAGGATAGGTTAGGTAGTACTTAACTAGGTCCTACTATCCTTAGAAGTTTTTAAAGGGTTCCTAGGTATTTTCTTCGTGTAGGTATCCCTTCTATTTAATATAGTACGTATGTTGACGATTATCCTAGGCGTGTTTAATAATTTATTCGACCTCGTAGGTCTCTTCTTAGTCTTCTAGGGCGATCTCTACGGACTTATTAATAGGTATATCGGGGTCTACTCGTTCTAAGAGTAAGATATAGAATACTAGGTATATTCTTATAGACCTTAGTAGCTCGAGTTCGTAATTAACCGGTCCCTTAATAGACTTAACTTTAAATAGTCTAAGTTTTAGAAAGTCGAGCTTACTGCTTTAGCGTTTAGTTTTAATATTTCAGCGCTATAAGTAGACCTTATCCCCCTCCTTAAAAGTTAGTCCCGTAACTCTTTTCTTGTTTACTTAATTAGCTATTCTTTTATTTAAGAATCGTATATTAGACTGTAATTATTAGTAAAGGTAGTATATATCTCCCGTAACCACCGTTGCCTCTATCGGTAGATAGCCTTTAATATTAGTTATAAGTCTTAGTTCTCGACTAAAG
>AZYM01000314.1:0-54158 GCA_000611715.1 Scolecobasidium constrictum UM 578 | reverse complement strand
ACCCTAACCCTAACCCTAACCCTAACCCTAACCCTAACCCTAACCCTAACCCTAGCCCTAACCCTAGAGGACTTATTTTACCGTACTTCTCGATTTCCTTAAAAGCGCGTTTCTTCTATTTACGGTAGTAAGTCGATTTCGATTAACCGTTATATCTAGAAGGATCGAGGGAGGAAAGTTGTAATATCTTTAACACGACCCGTAAGGGGCGCACCTTACCTTTTATAGAGAAGCTTAGGATAAGCTTACTAAGGAGAGGGACTATATTACGGCGGTAATATATATTACGATATACGGACTATATTACGGTTAACGCTAGTTACGTGATAAGTCTTATACTTAGCGTAAGGCTAAATATAAGCCTAGTCTCGCGGTCTTATAGGTCTCGCTCTTAAGATTATAAGATAAGTAAGACCTACTATTATATATATAGCTTAGATCTCCTATATATAAACTCTTTATAGTTTAACTACTATCTTTATATAGTCGTTGTAAGTTAATTCTTAATACTATTACGAAGTTACGATTAGACTATTATATCTATTATAATCTTAGAATATAGAGAAAGTCTATCTATTACTTTATTAGTTACTACCCTCCGAGCCCCTCGGGGTATAAGTCTAGGAATTAGGCATATTGAGCCCTGATTTGTAATATCTAGTATTAGTTAGTATTATATAGTATTAATTAGTAGTAGTTAATATTACTTACTCCTACTCAGTACTAGAAAGTATTTAGAAGTATAAATTAATACTATTTAATACTAGAAAGAATTAAGATATTATCTTATTATTTATATTAAGTATCTCTAATAGAAACTATAGAAAAGAGTTTATAATTATAGAAAGATTATTATAAAAGTATAAAGTATTATAATTATAGTACTAGATAAAACCCCGCGCCCTATAGCGCCTCTTACTAGTTTATCTATACCTATTATTTCCTATATCCTATATAATACCGAATCCTGCCTCACACGAGGTTTCGCGCTCGGGTGACACGTGATCTAGGTTGGCGAGATTTGCTTCTTTCCGCGCCGCGATTCGGAGAGGACTCCGCCACGTCTCCAAGTCCACAAATCGGCCCGGATGACGTCGCGCGTACAACAATACAGGTTTCTTCACCTAGATGATTCAAATAAGACGCGCACGCGCTGCTGCGTCCAGCGAGCACACCAAACACCATGTCTGCTCCCGCGCAAAAGAAGTCTCAGCCCAGCGAGCAGCCTCAGCCCATCCCTGACCACGAAATCAAGCAAAATGCCGGGGTCACAGCAAGCATGGCCCTCCAGGCTGGGCAGAAGGCATGGGAGCTCCGCCAGGCAGCACACGGTGCAGGCGATGCGAAAGCACGAGAAGAGATCCTAGCGAAAGCCATCAACAAAGAAATCGAAGCAGAGTCATTTGGCAAAGCAGCAAAGTACACACAATCTGGTGCATTCCAAGGCCTTGCAGCCGGGGCAGGTCTCGGCGTGCGACCAGGCGTCACTCTGGGCAAGGTCACCGGCGCGATAGTTGGCGGCACCGTGTCGACGGTCACTGGTCTTCTCGGCGGTGGCATTGGCTCAGTTTATGGCGCCATGAATGGTCCCATGTGGGATCTGGGTGAGATGGCAGCTCACGGCGTGCAAGGAGTTGTTGGCGACTGGTTGCCTGACTGGGCAGCAACATCATCTCAGAAGAAAGCTCTCGAGAAGATGGTCATGCAAACGAAAGACACGCAAGCGCCGACGAAGGAAGAGCTCGAGCAAATGAAGGCTGAAGCGCCCGACGAGATGCCGCATTCGTGGTACGCCGACATGACAAGCTACATCCCATCCATGCCAAAGATGCCAAACATGCCCAACATGAAAGGAGCTGGAAGTGCAATGGGACTCGGCGGACTTGGTGGCATGTTTGGTGGGCAGAAGAAAGCTGCGCCAATGCAGCGGCCTGCAAGTGCACCTGCTCAGGGACAAAAGCCACAACGATCCACTGCGTCCAAGCCATCGACAACAAACACGCAGATGCCATCGTCGACTCCGAAGGAATCGCCCAAGCCAAAGGAAGCTCCAAAGCCCAAGGAGTTGCCCAGTTCTGGACCCACCATAAGATCGAAGGATGCGCCAGCCAAAGCTACAGGGACAGCTGGAAGCTCATCATCAGCGAAGACGAGTACGAAACCAACACCGAAAAAGCTCTTAACGCCTCAGAATGCTTCTCGAGCTCCGTCAGTCAAGGCAGCATCCTCATCTCAGTCGCCACCGAAGATGCAGTCCCAGGAGACCAAGAACGGCCTGCAGAGCAATGCCGCTCCTGCTGGGGAACGCAAAAAGCCTCGGAAACTTGCCACGAACTCTGGGGCGTCCAGTACTGGAAAGTCACCCTCGGGTGTGAAGAAAGCTCCGCGCAAACTGGAGGCGCGCAAAGCTGCTTCAGTCTCGACATGAGATGTGACGGTGTCTGCTCTCGGTTCAATGCCGCAAAGTTCCACCTTTGGGATTATCCTTCCACGATTCTGGTTCGGGAAGGGTATCGTGAGACATTGCATGTATCTTGCCTGGCCCCCAACCTCCGGGACACGGACAGCGGGCAAAACACGAAAGTGCATATCCCATCGTTGATGAAAGTTACAAGAGTAGGGACATGCACGCCTGGCATGATAGACATGGTGTTGAAGCACTTCGAACCTCAGTGACGGAGCAGGTGCCAGTCTGGAAGCTGAACTTGCGGCACACTGCTGTATCCATAATTCGGAAGGTGATGCTTTCATGATGCGCGTCCTTAAAGATTGGAGCGCGATCTTGCCGTGAATCAGCAGACCAGCGAGCATGTTCATGTGCTCCAAGCGGCAAGAGCACAGGCAAGGACGTTCAAAGTGTGTATGGATTCTTGCTTGCTTCTGTTTCAGGAGTACGTCGAGCGTTCAAATATTGTTCCGCCCTCAATACCCCTAATGTTGCATTAAATGTGTTATGGAACGGATTCATACTTCATGCGCCGTGTTCAATGCTTCATTACTGGTTCTCGATCTTGATGGCCTTGAACTACACACGCGATTGTGGCTGTTCCCAAAATGAACGGCAGAATGAGCCAATGCGGTCCTGAAGTCCTCCCCAAATCGCGTCTTGCTCGAACCAGAATTGGCCATTGGTGGGTCTAGCAAGCACTGTCGAAGTCCGAGCCATGTAGCGACTCGTTGTCGCAATCTCCTTAACCATCGGCTTGGTCTGGTGCTATTTGACTCCGAGATCGCCTGTGCGCTTCGCTGCTCTCGACAAGCGAGTCTTGTCTTGAAAGACCATGTTGCTGTATACGGACGGGACTGGACATCCTGCGATTCGTCGGTCGATTGAATCCTTCGTTGCGCCATTGTCCCGGCGACAGACGCCTGGCCTCTCTTCACGGTTCAGATCGATGTGGAGTCGACAGTGTCTCGACAAAGACATCGCGATAAATGCGTGTGGGAAATCGCACGGCTTGAACCCCCGTTCCAATACGAGGTGTCTCTGTCTCGAGGTCGTGGAGACGCTGAGGCAGCTCATGAACCACATCGCCAAATGCTAGGATTCGAGGTGGCGTCGCAGAAGGTTCTGATCGTGAGCGCCGAACAAGGTATTGATCTTGCCAGTTCTGCAAGCGCTCTTCTAGATCTTCGTACCGCAGCCGCAGTGATCGTACGGTCTCAATGTGTGTCTCAAGCCGTGCTATTGTTTCACCGATGCCGCGGGTGGGTACGAGACTCCGATCAATCGTGCTCGTGGTGCCGAATCGCTCTCCGAACGTAATGTTGTCGATCTCCAAGATAAGAGAATCAAAGGCCCGGTCGCTTCCTCGAGCAGGTCGAAGCACGTTCCGACAAATAGGACAAGTAGCTGGCATGTTCTCATCGCACCAACGTCTGAGACAATCGGCCCCGAATCTGTGTCGACATGGTGTGGTTGTTGCTTCCTCGTCCACACCCATCTTGCCTACTCAGCAGATCGGACAGTGCCCGCCGTTCACTTCCGATGGCTGCCTCGCGTCCGCACCGCGCTTCGGTGTTGTTGGCGGCATGCTTGTATATGGATTCGTGTATTCGGCTCCTTCCAGTGAACGTATGCTGTGCCAAAGTGACCAGGAGTAGAGAATAAAGACTGTGAAAATGCTCCGAACAAGAGAATGATGGTGTATGTCTGTGTGCGATGTCAATGCGTGTGGTGTTGAGGCGAGTGAGAGAGCAGCATTCGATATCCGGATGTCCACATCGCTATATCTTCACGCTAATGTCATCATGGGAGCTTCCTCAGTTTGCGATGACAGTCGCGATCCATGGACACGGAAGTCATCTTGGACATGGCATCGACTGGAAGCCGGCCAGGAGCTACGTCTTGGTGAGCACTGAAGAAGATGCAAGAGATATTAGTGGCAAGAGCTTTCGAGCTTCCATGTATGGTGTGAAGATCATGGTCACAATGGCAGCAGCGCATTGCTCGATGAGTTTCCAGGCGTGATGGTGTTGCTGGTTGATGTGGCTTACGGCCGGCAGCTCAGCATCTAATGAGGCTTTGGAGGCGTGAGTGTCGTCGACAGTCCACACTCTAATGCTAGGTCTATCATGTGAGCATCAGCCGCCATGTGCTCGCTCAGTGATGGGCGGATGTTGTGAGATGGGCGAAGGTGCAGGTGGAGATCATGGAGGGATCTGGATCTGGTAAAGGCCCCACCAGACAAGGGGCGGTCTGCCCCGCAAGCGCCATCCCACGCCATCTCAAACCACCACTCCCCAAGATCTCTCAAGACAGAACGCCCGCAGACCTGAGCACCTTGAACATACGCTGTCTGATTCTGAGGTTCCTCCCCTGTTCTAACACAGAGAATTTTGTTGATCTCCTCAAGTCCCAACACAACCATGGCAGCTCCCGCAATTCCTCCAGGAGGCACATTCTTCGACACTCTGAAGAAGAGCTTCGTCGATGTCCCAGTGGATAAGGACAATGACAATGCAATCTCCACTGAAGAGTTCTTGCAAGCTGCCGAGGCTCTCACTACTCTGTTTGGTATGTTACAGCTCATTCCCAGTGCTGGTAATCATGGAAGAGGGATATGAAGCTAACAATCTCTACAGACGTGCTCGGCAGCGTGGCCTTCAAGCCCGTCAAGACTGACATGTTGGGCAACATCAAGAAGATCCGCGACCGCTTCCTTGCCGATCCGGTGAACGGTGCCACGCTACAAGGTCTCGTCAAGTCTGAGCTCGCCAGCAAGAAGCACACCGCCACAGAAGGTCTGCTATGGTTGACGCGTGGCCTGCACTTCACGTCCCTCTCACTTCGGCAGAACCTGTCCAATCCATCGCAAGAGCTCGCAGAGAGCTTCCGCGCCGCATACACAAACACGCTCAAGCCACACCACAGCTTTGTCGTGAAGCCAATCTTCAGCGCTGCAATGAGCGCCACGCCATATCGCAAGGACTTCTACAAGAAGCTTGGTGGAGATGAGGCAAAGGTCAATGCTGAGTTGGAGAAGTGGCTGGCTGCGTTGGAGAACCAGGTCAACATCCTCAATGAGTTCCTGGCACGGAAAGAGAGCAAGTGGTGAACGTGGCACCATGCGCATTGGACGGACAGAGGAGCCGGAGAAAAGCTTGGACACGAAGCATCACGAACGCATGAAGGCATTATGACGGCATGAGCACAGGAAGCTGAGCAATTTTGGATAGCAGACTTTGAGAATTGGTAGCTCTCGAACAAGTATGCATCAATTCGGGATTAGGACAGCTTCCATTGATTCATGTCTATGGAAGTAGCTTTTCAATGCATCCACAAGGTCCGCTCGCTATCTATGTCTAGTCCTTCCCATCCATCATGTTCATCATCATACTCCATCATGAAGCAGCCAGGTGTGTCGTAAGTTTTTGTTTGCGCAGGGCATCATCGCGGTGACTGCGTCAAGTCCCTTGCTCAAGCTCTCGCATCTACAAGTTTGGGATGCTTGCCTCGACCTCGGCGAGGCACTTGGGGAACTCCTTCCAGTCGTACATAACAGCAGCAGCCTTGCACTCCTCCTTCAGCAACTTGGCCATCTTCTCCATCTTCTCTTGGCCCTCCTCAATGCCGTAGATGCCGACATACGCGATCAGTGGGATGCCAGCACGCATGGCAGCAGTAGCACCAGACTTGGAGTCCTCGACGGTGACGCAGCGCTCGTTCTTGACACCGAGCTGCTCGCAGGCGTAGTTGTAGATCTTGGGGTCTGGCTTGGAGGATGGTGGGTTGAGAGAAGTGGCGGCGGAGTAGACGTGCTCATCTGGGAAGTAGTGGTCGATGCCAATCTTCTTGATCGAGGCAACGACACGTGGCTTAGCAGAGGTGGAGACAACCGACATCTTGTAGCCCTGGTCCTTGATCCACTGCATCATCTCTGGCACGCCTGGGCATGGCTCGCACTTCTCGGTCAGCTTAGCGGTGACGGCACCAAGCTCACGGTCGACGTAGGCATCGACCTCCTCTGGGCTCATCTTGAAGTTGTGGATCTCCTGCAGCTTGTTGCACATGCCGCGGAAGTTCTGGCCAACGAACGTCTCGAGCAGCTGGTGCACATTGTACTGGTGGTCGATGTTGTGCTTCTTGAGAATCTCGTTGCTGAGGTCGGTGCAAGCCTCGAAGGCGAGGAACTCGGACTTGGCGAGCGTGTTGTCGCAGTCGAGGAGAACGTAGTCGACCTGTGCATCTTGAGTGAGCAATGATCTTGACCTCACTGGCAAACAGTCTTTGTCTGCAGCTCAATTGCCGGTGATGCAGGAATATCGGATGTGCTCACCTTGCCCATGTTGACTGTTTTGAAGTTGCAAAGTGAAGAACGTCTAAAGTGGTATTGTGCTGGTGGCTGTGAAGCTGAGGACGCTCAATTGAAGGTGGATAGAAGAGTCAATGAGCGGGTTTTGTAGCTCGCACAAAGAAGAAGTGGAATTTGAGATTTAAGAGTGTTGTTGATTTGTTGTTGAGAGGTGGTAAGAAAATGTCTCTTCTGCGTGCGCTTGTGATAGGCATCGGAAGGTGGGGTGTGGGACAAGGAAGCTCTTTCCGCGACGTCATGCCTGGCCACGGCCAATCGCGGCGATTCTACCCACACCGCCGACTCAATTTCGTGTTGTTTTAACTCCAACGACCTGCATTCATCTTGTCACGAGGTGGCTACTTTGCGTTGGCATACAACGGTCTCGAACGTTGCATGCATCTTTGGTTGCGGCTGCTGTTGGAGCCGGCGGATGCGGGCAGGTGTTACCCAGCCAATGACGGACCCCCACCATGCTTCTCATTGGCCGATGTGGTCCAGAAAAAGTACATTTGCACCTTCTCCGTGCAGAACGACGGCGTGGCATCCGAGCGCAAAGTCAATAAGTCATGTCGTGATGGAGGAACTAATGCAAGGAACTTGAGCGGTGATCTCGAGCTGCTGCTTCGTTGCAAGTGGGACGTGGCTGCATCTGGTTCAAGTGCGCATGGACAAGTTGCACGAAGCAATCTCAGCCTTGTCACGAGATTGTTCTTCGCGAGGCATGCACACCGTATCCGCGACTCTAGTCTCTCTTGCCAAAACATCCCGGCGACACGGTACACGGGGAAGGGTTGAAGCTTATACTCACATGCAATATCACCGTGACGATCGTGGTCATTGCAGGACTGATGTCGCTCGAGAAGCTTCGTTTGCCCTGGGAAGAGAGGCCCAATCACTGAAGATGCAGGCTCATTGAGCGGCAGCAATTTGTCATTGAAGTCATGACTAAGTCTGCTCATGAGCGATTCATCACACGATACAGTTCCTCATCGTTGCTGCGACATCCTCAATCATCGAGAGTGAAAGACTGGCATTGCATACGTGAGCTTTACTTGTTAGACAGGTTTGCGAAGCCAGATGTCTACGAAGCTGAGTGTCCACTGACTAGTGCAAGAATACGTATAAGAGAATGAGATAAGCAGCCACATGCCACCGTTTTGCCCAATGGAGACCGTGGCGTTCCTCTTCAGACCCATGGAATATCAGGGGCACTCAGAACATTGGCCGCTTTCTGGACTACAACAGCTCCCGATAAACGCGTATGTTAGCCAGGCAGGCCTTACAGTTTTGAGATGACATCCTTGGCTGCCCGGCAGAAAGATATCTGTCTCTGTTGCGAACCAGTTCCCATGAGCTTTGCAAGGCTGAAGGTTGCAATGACTTTCTTTGATGAAGTCGTGACAATCAACTCTGGCGATGACACAGCGACACAGACACAAGTTAATAGCAGTGACTAGCGCATTGATGATTAATTGATCTCGAAATCCATTTCTAAGATGAATGAAGATTGATCATGGGAGGCAGAACAAGGCATGGCATGAAGGATGGATCACAGCCAGCTGATGCACAGTTGGCCAATGCGGCGGAGACTCCGTGCAGACCGCTGACCGATTCGAGCGTACATAACACCGACCTCGAAATTCGATTCCATACATCCGACTTGTGGGCACTTGAAGGCTGACAAAAGCCGTTCAGAACATGCCTCGACAAAGTCCGGAACACCGGAACCCTATCTCCGATCGTCCTTAATAATGCCTCCATTGTGAAGGCCATCCAGTACTGACGTGACTGCTGGTGCTTCGTGGGTTTTCCATGGGTTTTAGATCGAAAACGGAATCTCTGAATGCAAAGACAATTCAAACGCGTTCACTGTTGGTTTCTCTCTCATCTGATACTTGTTCCAAAACCCGAAGTCATGTCACACACTAAGGCTCACCAATTAGAACGAACCATAGTCGTTGTCGGCGCCACTGGGATTCAAGGCTCCGGCGTCGTCCAGGCGTTGTTGAGCGATGGAAGGAAGAGTCCTTGGTTCGTCCGAGCTCTGACCCAGGATCCAGACTCAAGCAAAGCGGAGGCGCTTTTGTCTAAGTACCAGACCGATGATAAGCGCTTGAGTCTGGTCAGTGGCCATGTATACGATGAAGCAAGCCTTCGAGCCGCCTTTGCGTGTGCATACGGCGTTTTTGCCATGACCAGTGAGCGGCATCCGAATAAGGTAATCACTGAAGAGGCAGACATGCAACATGAGCTTGAGGCAGGGCGTAATATCATTTCTGCTGCAAAGCATTGCGGTATCAGACATTTGGTCTACAGTAGCTTACCTGACGTCGTCAAGGCAAGCAAGGGCCAGTTCCAGCGCATCCATCATATGGACAACAAGTATACCATCGAGCAGATGGCTAGAAAGGACCTCGATGGCTTCACCGCCCTCATTCCGGGTACGTGCTTGCGCATTCCGTGTCTCCTGGTTCTGAATGTGAACCAGAGGCTTGTCGACATGATGCTCACCAATATGCAGGCTTCTTCTACAACAATTTGGCTTGGTCGCAATACTGCCGAGTTCGTGGTAAGTGCCTTGCTGGTCAATTTCTTGGGCACCAATAGATGGATCGACTGATCGAGTTTGTCTCAGACGACGGAGTGGTCCGATTTTGCATGCCGCTTCCAGGTAATCAGCCAGTGCAATGGACCGATCCTGGCCACGACATGGGAATGTTCTCCTCTAGTAAGAGCTCATGCCTTCCACTGTTATGAGCAGACTGACGATCTCCTAAAAGGAATCTTCGACTTAGGCATCGAAAAGACCGAAGGTAAAACTTACCTGGCGTTAGGTCCTCAGATAACTCCGACCGGCATGGCGGAGGTGTTCACAAAAGTGACCGGAAAACAGGCCGTTCATGAGCCTATCTCATTCGAAGAATTTGGCGAACTGAGCTCTGCCCTCGTTGGACCAGCTTTCAAGGAGGATGCGATCGAGATGATGCAATGGGCTGCTATCGCACCGAGCAATAGGGCCTGCTATGGTGCTTTGGAAGCCGAGACCGAGAAAGTCAACGAGGAACTTGGTGTGGTTGCCAGTACATTCGAAGAATGGCTAAGGCGCAGCGGTTGGACTGGGCCGTAGATCAGATGTAGACCGTATGCTGTCCTCTCGTGCCATAGTTTTCAACACGAGACGCACTGTAGTGTCAATGGAATCTGATTGAGAAGCGACCAGCAGAAGTGTTGGGATCTTTCCGTTGTCCACTGGCTCGCTTACAACAACTTCAGATGGATACAAGCAACGGGAAAGCTTTTCGTGAGAGCGTGGCGATGCTTAATGATCCTAAGCAAAGCAGCCAGCAAGGAATGAAGATTGAAAGGATGGGGTGGGGGAGGGCAGAGTAGTCGTTAGGAGGGGTGCAGATACTTTGTACTCGATAGCTTCCACCACTTGAAAGCTTCGGCACAAAGGTCGCGATGATTGTAGACCTCACGCGATCGCAGTCTTCGTAGCAATCACAACACCAATCAAAATTCCAGAGAGCGCCTTGCGAAGAGGACTTGCATCATACTCATTCTGCAAATTCTCGGAGTCATTCCGACAATTCAGAACATCGGTTACGTTTGACTTGCACAATCCATTCATCGATACCTGACTGCAGGAAGGCACGCACAATGGCATAACTTTTTGCTCGCAGCCACAGTCAAGGACTCGTCGTCCTTTCTTTTGACATCCCAAATGACGTCTTTACGGTAGCACCTTCACTTTTCGTCCATCACTCTCAAGTACACGAAATTTCTCTTTTGCACCAACACCCCACCATAGACCTGGGGCGGGATGGACATTGCGCAGGTACTACCCAACTTCTTGAGTGCAGCACAAGTCCTCCACACTAACACGGATCACACAGGTCGAGAATGCGATCAATATCGCGTGGGATCACACGTCTCCACCAGATATCAAGCAGCAGGCGCTCAACTTCATCCACCAACTGCGCACCGATCCTGCATCATGGCAGGTCTGCCTTCCACTCTTTGTGCAAGAACGCCAACCGCCAGACACGACGCGACACTTCCTCCTTGACGCGCTCAACAACTCGATCAAGTCGGATCAGGTGGACAACCAGTCACGGGCGTACATGAAAGAGACGCTATGGACATATGTGCAGAAAAAGTACGGCACGGGCGCATCGCAAGAGGGAGCAGACTCGCTGGTCATCCGCAACAAGCTCACGCAGACTATCACCTTCCTCTTCGCCACGCTGTACGGCTCTGGCTGGGATTCGTTCTTCGACGACTTCCTCGGTCTCGCTGGCAAGGGCTCTCTTGGGCGATCCAACATCTCTGGCACTGCGCTCTATCTCCGCACGCTCGAGTCGATCCACGATGAGATTGCCGATGTCATGATCCCGCGAACACCAGAAGAGGCAAAGCGCAACACCGACCTCAAGGACATGGTCAGAGCAAGAGATGCACAGAAGGTCTCATTATCATGGCAGGAGATTCTTGCCAACTGGCGAGCAATCGACCTCAACCTCGTCAACACATGCTTGAAGGTGCTCGGCAAGTGGGTCAGCTGGGTCGACATCTCGCTGGTGGTGACGGACACGGTGCTTCAGCCACTCCTGGATATGGCAGGGCAACAGGGTCTGACAGACCATTCTGCACTCGAGGTCAAGGTACGCGATGCTGCCATCGATGCCATTTCGGAGACTGCAGCGAAGAAAATGCTTCCCCCGGCCAAAGTCGAACTGCTCGAGTACCTCAACTTGTCCACCGTGGTTGGCCAGTTGATCGCCAGTCCTCCACTGTCCGACCTCAAAGGCACTCCAGACTACGATGTGGATCTCGCAGAAACAGTCGCAAAGCTCGTCAACAATGTCATGCGCGATATTGTCATCGTGCTGGATACGAGTGGTGTGGATGATGAAACCCGATCCAAGGCAGACACGCTACTGCAGACGTTCGTGCCATATGTGCTGCGATTCTTCTCGGACGAATACGATGAAGTCTGCTCGACTGTCATGGATTCGCTCACAGATCTGCTCACGTACTTCCGCAAGTTCACCAAGAAAGGTGCCCTCCCACAACAATACACTGCGACTCTCGCTCCTATCCTCAATGCCATCATCAACAAGATGGAGTACGACGAGACTGCGTCATGGGGCGATGAAGATGAAGAAGCAGATGAGGCAGAGTTCCTGGAGCTGCGCAAGCGACTGCACGTGCTCCAGCAAAACATTGCAGCGATAGATGAGCAGCTGTACATGGATACGCTCACGAACCTGGTAGCAGGTACACTCAGCAAGCTCGGAGACAATGCAAGTCAGATGAATTGGCGAGAGCTGGACCTAGCCCTATACGAGATGTACTTGTTTGGTGACCTGGCTTCCAAGAATAGAGGCCTGTATGCGAAGCGGGAGCCATCATCTGTCGCTGCAGGTCGGCTGGTCGAGATGATGACCAGGATGATGGAGTCCGGTGAGTTCCTTCCAATTTGCCCTTCGTGGACTTCACTAATAGCAACCAGACATCGACAAGTACCAGCACCCCGCAATCCAGCTCCAGTACATGGAGCTTTGTGCGCGATACATCCAATATTTCGAGCATACCCAATCAATGATACCCAAAGCGCTTGAAGTATTTGTTCGCTTCGCTCATGATGGCCGAGAGAAAGTGCGAGCAAAGTCGTGGTATCTCTTCCTGCGGTTTGTGCGTGGGCTTCGCGGACATCTAGGAGAAGTGTCTCAGTCTATCATTCAGGCGATCAGCGACCTTCTCACGATTCGAGCCGTCCTACCCGCGGACAGAGAGAACGATGACGATGAAGACGATGACGACGACGAATCCGAAGCGGATCCAGGACGAGACCCGCATTTTGATAACCAGGTCAACCTTTTCGAGGCCATTGGCTGCATCTCCTCGAACGCCACACTGCCGCTAGAGACTCGCGTGCTCTACATCCAGTCGATCATGAACCCAATCTTTGCAGACATGGAGCAGACACTGCCGGCAGGCAAGTCTGGCGACGAAAGATCACTCCTTCAACTGCATCACGACATCAAGGCCCTTGGAACTCTCGTTCGTGGGTACTCTGATTGGATGCCTGGTGTAAAGAACGCAGTACCGCCTCCGAACGAGATCTCATCCGAATTCATGCGTGCCGCAGAAGCCATCCTCACTGTGCTGGAAGCGCTCTCTTCGACACAATTAATAAGAGAAGCATCGCGATTCGCGTTTGCGCGCCTTATTGGCGGATGCGGTGTCAGCATCTTTGCTCAGCTTCCGCGATGGGTGGATGGACTTCTCACCAATACTTCCTCAAAGCTCGAGATGGTGTTCTTCCTTGCGCAACTACGACAAGTCATGTTCGCCTTCAAAGCCGAGATGTTCGGAGTCCTCGATGTCGTCCTCACACCTCTCCTCCAGCGTGTCTTTGCTCGGCTAGGAGAGACACCGCAGGGTACTGACGATGAGATTCAGCTTGGCGACTTGAGGAAGGAGTATTTGAGTTTCATGGGCGTCATTCTGAGCAACGACCTGGCTGGCGTTCTGGTCAGCACAGGTAAGCTGGGCGATTCAAAGTCTGCATCAGAGTCCTAATATGTGACAGCAAATCAGCCCATCTTCGAAACGATCATCGCTACCGTCGAACACTTTGCGCGCGATCCCTCCGATGTCCCTACTGCTCGCACAGCATTTTCGCTCCTCACCAAGATGGTCACGGTCTGGGGAGGGCCCGATGTCCCATTGCCTCCGACGGTGAACGGCGCAGAGACTACTTCCTCGCCAGTTAACATTCCAGCACAGCCAGTGCTTCCTGGATTTGATCAATTCGCGATCAGCCGCTTCAGCCCACTGAGCTGGGCAATACCAGCCACACCTGGCTTCAAAGTTCAGGATCCAGCAAGTCGGGCGCTGATGCAGGATATTGCACAAATGCAGCAAGAGATCCTAAAGAAGACAGGTCCTGCATATCTCATAGCCTTGGAGCAAGAGCTTCGAACAATGGGCGCGGATGATCAGACGGCATCGATGTATGTGGAGAAGCTTCGAGGCGATCAGAAGGTCTTCAAGGACTTCTTAGTGAGCTTTCTCGGTCGTGGACAATAATCTTGTGGTTGAATCACATTGTATGGATGTGTGGTGGCGGGCATTTTGGACGTCGAAAACCTTGATACCATTAAGCATTGACGATAGACATATGAAGATAAGAACTTTCCACATTCGATCCCAGCCCGCATGCATTCGTGCCCAGCGTTTTGACCGTTCTCCACAGGACTTGAACTTCAGGGGCCACAACATTGGCATCTTGCCTCCATGACTCCTTTTGCCAAGGCATCATAAGACTCATCCCCAATGCACGTGAATGCATGGTGCTCTTGCATCTGCTTTTGCAAAATGACTAGACTCTTGAGTTAGGATGAATCATTTATCTAAAGTGGTAGCATCCATACCCCCACGAAACCTGACATGCTACCCCATTGCAAACTTGTTACCTTTCGTATATCCTCTTGGCATTGCATCAACGGCTCCAGCTTTCTTAGACAACCGCGAAGCGACAGACTGGGCCTGAGTTGATAGTAATGGGATTTGTGCGAGCTGACAGCCAACGATCCGGGCACTGCCCAATCTGCATGGAGCCAATGTCAAGGTGGCAGACACACACCACGCCGTGCAACCACAACTTCCACAAGAGATGCTTCAAGGCATACAGAGCGAGCGAGGCATACAAAACTCGCAGTGCATGCCCATACTGCATCCAGCCGCCGATGATCAAAGAGTCTACCGCGTCAAAGGGCAATTCGTGTTCTGATTGGATCAAGAACTTGCTGCGCAAATCACCAGGGAAGAATGGGAAGGGCTCGTGAGTTCAGGTAAAACGCCTCGATCGTCCAACAAGTGGGATCAAGCGAATGGAGGACCGCTTGACACTCCGAATATACACACCACACAGGTCGACGCAAGCCATGCGTGGCACTCGCAAACTACTGCAGGAATTCGAGAATGGAGTTGA
This sequence comes from Scolecobasidium constrictum UM 578, assembly GCA_000611715.1. Lineage (NCBI taxonomy): Eukaryota > Fungi > Ascomycota > Dothideomycetes > Venturiales > Sympoventuriaceae > Scolecobasidium > Scolecobasidium constrictum. The sequence continues at coordinate 39,359 of AZYM01000314.1, read as the reverse complement.
GGCCCCTGGCTTCCAGAATTCTGGGGCAATGCTCTCGTGGCGGACATGTTCGTTTTGGTGGAACTGTTCACATTGTCGATATGTTTTGGCTCGCCATCAGCGCCTGCCAATTTGAATGCGTCATCGTTCAATTAAGAAGACCGAGCACTCCAAGCTCTTTCTGATAATCTAAATCGGCAAGCTGGTCTGTTGTTCATATGGCACGAGGCGAACAGTAAGAAGTGGCCGGGCACATAGTATAAAGCAATGATCATTCATGGTATATCTTCGAGACCCAGCCACCCACCCCATCGCAAGCATAGCATAACATGTATTCCACAAGTACAAGGAAAGGCCAAGTGAACGCGGCAAGAGTGAGAACAATACAAGAAAGACATGCGGTGCTGGTGGTATAGAATTGACGCTGCGGGAAGTTGCAATGCGTGGATGAAGGTCGACTACCTCTTTTCTGATCCGCCCTCAAGTCTCATCATCGCACGGGGGAGGTCAATCGCAGGCCATGGACGATTGACAATTAAGTATGGCGTAGCTCAGCATGCCAGATCCGGTCGCAGCCAACAACGCTCAGGACGAGGGAAATCAGAGCCTTGCGCCGTAGGAGATCCGACATTGTTCTGACAATCAATTTTGTAATCGCAGGCAACGTGCAGTAACAATTTATGCAGCAATCTCCTTCTCGCTATGACGGGCGTATTCCATAATGTCAACATGTCGTGGCTTCTCCTGGTGTTTCGACCCCGATGGACCAGCACGCGTGAAGCTGGCATCCTGGCTGACCATGCGTCGTCCCAGTGCGCGATCGAGCTTGGCACCGAGCGCGAGCTTGCCCATGTCTTCTCTCTGTGTCTCGGTCATGGTATAGCGCTGGGTGACGAGCTTTGGCTGCTCGAGACGGGCGAGACCGGTGTGGAGATCGCGCATGTCCTGTGCGAGTGGTGATGCCTTCTCCGATGGAGTCTCGGAAGCGGTGCTGAGGTGGGATGGTGCAATCGAGGGTGCGAGAGTCGGCGTCATGCTGTAGGTCGAGAGACGAGTCGAGGCGCGATTGCTGACGGCCATGGTGTGATATGTGCCTGCTGATGACTGTGGAGAGCGGGTGATGTTAGTGTTGTCAGACAGAATGGATTTGAGATTGCACGTACTGGCTCAATCATGCTGCGGCGGTTGTCCATTACTGATGCCATCTCTTCGGTCGGCGTCTGCTTGATGTTTGAATTGATAGGGAGGCCCAGAAGGTATTTGAGATTCCACGTGTAAGGTCGTTGCGTGCGTAAAGAATGTAGAAGTCACGCTCCACGTGTTTTGTCGTACGTTCGTGGAAGGTGCGTTGGACGGGTGAGGTTGCGGACGGTGATGAGGAAGGTGCGATGGCCAGAAGAAGGTCAGCAGAGGAGGTTGCGCAAAGCAGCTGCACGTGTACGCTTCCGTCTGCCGGGGATGTAAGGTCAAGGTTGGTCGGCGGGTCGGCTGCGCTCTTGTTTGGGCAGCAGAGCGAGGCAAGGTGACAACTGACAAGGTCCACCAGCGATCAATGACTGGCGAGACAAAGACACGCAGGCACACAGACACACGCTGAGCCAGGCACAAGCACGAGGGGAGGGGGGCGTGCAACCGACTGTGCCCAAGAAATCGGGATCGGCAGCGGCTCAGTGACAGGTATGCTGCTTGTTCCAGAAGCCGGGTATGCACAAAACTCTTCCCACAACTTTTCTCGCGGGCTAGACGATGGGTACTAGACCTGCAGTATCGCGTTTGGGAGATGCAGCAGCAGGAAACAACGACTGGGCTGACTCTCGGACGTTGACGACGTTTTGGTGGAGTCCGCTATCCTCACAAAGGGAAATCAAGGGTGGTGAGGAGCTAAACGTACACCGCCTGCGCAGCGACAACCTGCACAATAATTTCAAACAATATTATTCTTGGCCATTTTGTCTCACTTATTCTTGAGCAGACCATTCCAAAAGCATTCAATTTCTTGTCCATTGCGCAGTTCGTCTCCTTGTTGTCGGGGATCAAACAAGGAAGCCTCGAACCCCAATTCGTTCGTGATCGACCTCCCACACGTGGCCCACACGCACCTTCCACGTGTGATGAGATGCCGTTACCCGCCCTCCCATGTCCTGTTCAACGGCAGCCGTTCTCTGATTTGCGTGTGCAAACTCAGCTTCAAGGATACCGCCGTGCAGCTGCATGATTTTGCTCCCCTTCAGCTGACACATCTCTTGGAGAGTCCAGGCGTCCCTGTACGAGCTGAGACGTCGTCTGTGGTGCATCGATCACAATTTGCGCTTTGCCGAAGATCAATATTCATGCAGCGAGATCAGCACAGAAATTTTGGCCAGAGTATCAATTATCGCCCTATGAGCTCATGATCAGAAGCCTTCATAGCTGGGACGAGTCTAGATCTTGCTGGCTTTCCTACACTCTTAGTGGTATTATGCCGTATGGGCGTGCACTCGTAAAAGCTTCTGATGACATTGAACGACCTCTTAGATGATACATGTTCATAGTAGATACATGTTCATAGTACTTCGTTCGTGCTGCAGCACACGTTGCCAGAAGGTAGATCGTCAGCTTGTATATGGAAAACTTAACTATGGACCAACGGCCTTGAGATCTCGAGTCCGATCTTGCGAAGCATAAACGCTTGAATGCACCTCACGTCCTTCTCCAATGTACCATGAAGTAAAATGTGCACATCTCTGACTTGAACTTTATCGGGGTTTTGCGTCCTCCTCTCCTCTCCTCAAAGGTGGCCATGCCACAACCCTACAGAAGGAGATTAATTGTTCCAACATGCATTCGAAGCCTTTCACAGCTTCTAGTTGCAGACATGTAGGCGTGCTCTCAGTGACCAGGAACATCGACAATAGATCTCATGTTTCCAAATACAAGAATCATGTTCCTAAGCTCAAAAATGAGCCAATCCCCTCCGGACCAACGCCAGTCGATAGATCTGGAGCTCCTGCATGTCGTACAGTCGTCAAAAAGGCAAAAAGAGACGGGGCTCATCCGCGATTCGAACGCGGGACCTCTCGCATATTGAGACTCAGGGTGTTCCCTAAGCGAGAATCATCTCGAAGGATGTCAGTGTTTTGTTGTACCAGTTCCAGAGAGGGAAAACGTACACCACTAGACCAATGAACCGCAAGCCTTGATGGTAGTGAGCCATCTAGGAGCAATTTGAAGCAAGACTTTCTGTGTGTGTATTCATATAGTAACTATTTCATGGTCCGCATCAGGATCTAGATCTGCCATGAGCTGAGGGATGCAGCATCTTAAGGACTCGGTTTGATGCTCAGACGAGCATCTGGAGCCTGTAGAAGGGGTGGCTACAGCGATGACAACGTGGTGGTGGGAAATGGAGCTGTGGTCGGCTGAGCATCGGTCCGAAGTTTCTCCAGCAGACCGATTCAAGCTCTGACGAAGCCAACAGACACCATGGACATCAGACATGCTCGAAGGCACTCGAGGGACCTCTGAATCATTCTGCAGTCATTTCATCGATGTCGCTTGCCGGTCGTCGGTGGGATGGTATCCATCATGGCCCTATGTTGCAACTCCACACACGAAATTGATCCTTCTGTAAACAGCCAGGGCATCTATAGATCTCTTCGAGTATTGTTGACATACTTGCTGAGTCTCTACCACAGACACATTGAGCTTTCAAGATACTTGCAAATGACTCCACGGCCGGCCATGGACTCCCTAACCAACTACAGGTCGTGAGCACATGCCATACAGCTTGGGAACATCCAGAGTCCTGGAGCAACGCAAAGTCGACGATCCAAGGAACCTGACAATAGTATAGAATGGGGTATTGCTTATTGGTGCACGCAGTTCGACCAGCTCTTAATGGCAGATATCACGCTCTTGTGGCACATTGTCGACCGTTGAATATATTCCATGCTTTTTATTGACATCTCCCAGTGCACATGAATGTTTCGAATGTGGCCCACATTGAGTTCTTGATCACCTCTTGTCAATGTCACATTGTTCCAGAATGTCGATCTTGAGTAGACCAACATTTATTGCCACCTTAATGCGCAGGTTAACTATACGATGATGCTCCATGAGCAGCAGAGAATCTGGCATGAGGACAGACCACGATGCGACGGAGACGGGGCTTCAAACAGACAGAACAAGCTATTTGGAGATATGCAAAGGTCAGAAGCATAGAGTGGAAATTCTGATGGCGAAGAGGATGGTGTGTCGTGGAGATTAATAGACGGAAGTTGCGAGCAGGACCACGAGAAGGAAGGCGCGACTACCAAGCACACATTTAAATTTCCGACTGCGTGGCACACATGTATGCACCAGACTTTAATCTTGGGATTGCAGCTATTGGTGCTAATTTTGTAGCCGTCTGATGGATTGAAGATTTCAAGCTCCAAACCCATGCGCTCTTTTCGCATTCATGGGCGATTTCTGTCATATTGACAGCAGAATCGGACTTTGATGTTAGAGACTGCAGCTCATCATCTCCTGCCAAAGCCGAACCACCCTCTCGAGGCAGGCTGCTGCTTCTCCTCTTCCTGCTTGCCATTGACTTTCTGTTGCGCCGCTGGCACTGCTGCCGCTGGAATCTTGCCAGGGTAGTCAACATAGTTCCACGCCGTGTCGAAGAACAACGGCTTCACCGGCACTGGCTTCAACTTTGGCGGCCACTCCACAATCTTGGTCAGATCCACCTCTCCACTGCCAGGATATTCGTTCAAGCTCTCAACGACCGGCGCAGCGGAAGCCATATTTTTCTTCGCGGCAATGGCAGAATTGTTCGCGTGGTTGTGCAGCTCTACTAGAGCACGCGTGTGAAGGTGAGTTTGCTGTATCAAGGTGTGCAAACTCTCGAGTCTGCTGGATGAGATGTCTAATCGGAGCGGCGAGCCTTCCTTCGCTAGCGCTGATGATGATAGAGATTTGGTAGCTTGTGCTGAGAGTTCTTCGGCCCGAACCAACAAAGCTAGCGCGTTTCGATGCGATGGTGGAGATATGATCGTGTGTGAGAACGAGATGTTGAGGCACCTAACAGGGTTTAGCAAAGATAAAATGCGACAAATTTATCAAACTCACTTGAGGGCTTGGAAGTATGCCTTCTTGCCCTCCAGCTCTTCCACGAACGATGCGTCTCTCATCGCACCCGGCACTTCCTTGACACTATCCAAACTCTGCAGGATTGCATCGTACAGCACGACCCGTTCCCTTAACCGCGCAAGCTTCCTGCCATTGCCCTCCGGCTTGTCCACCCACTCTTTTCCGTCTTTGCGCGGCTTCTTTGGCTTCTTAGTTGCGCTGGGGCTCAGCTTCGCGCCATCGTCCGATCCGATCAGCACACGATTGCGGCCAACTCTCCATCCGATCAGATCATAATTGACTGCGAGATTCGTGATGCGCAGATCTTGCATTCCTTGGTCTGCCTCTGGGATCTTCTCTTTCTCGTGGTCTTCGATAGCTCTTCTTGTCGCATCTGCAGCGTCTTGTGCAGCAATAAGCACTGGATCATACGCTGCCGACTTGTCTTTCACATCATCATCCTCCAATGCGTCTTCCAGTCGAGTCGTCTCGGTGCTGACAGACGCAAGAGCTTGGCCAATTGCAGCATCAGCAATGTTCGCCTTCCGCGATCGCCATGTGATACTGTTCGGGATATCTGCCCCACCATCCGTTCCTGACGCCTTCTTGTCGTCAAATGCCGCAGGATCGAGCTTTTCGACAGTCGAAGCCAATTCCGCCTCATCTTCTGGGAAGCATCTTCGCGAGACTGTGACCGGTGGTACCGTTCGAGGGATGTGCGACTGGTATGCGGCGAATCTGATGCTTGGGTCAATGGTGGAGGCCACGTGCTCCTTGAAGATGTCGTCCTTTGTCTTCTTCAGCAACGCCACATAGATGACTCTTGCTGCCGAGTAGTTCTCCAGACACGATGCCCACTTCTCTCTCTGCGCCTCGACATTGCTCGACCGGTTTGCTGCTCCATGCTTCTCCAGCTGTTCTGCGCCTGCCAATGTGAATGCATATGCTTTCGCCTCCAATACGTCATTTTCTGTCGCCTTCGTTATACTTGTGTTCGCGAGTAGATCGGCGAGATGCTGCGCATATCCCGCGGCTTTGTGCGTTCGGGTCGCAATGTGCTGTCGAGTTGCGCCAGGTAAGCCCGTGCCATCTTCTGTGCCAGATGTCTTCATGGAGATTGCATGAGCGTATGCTCGCTCGGCGGAAAGTAAGAGGAGTTTGACATATCTTGATCACAGCATTAGCATCATCCAAGTTACCACCCCTTTCACGCCATACTCATGATTGCGGCCAACGTCCTCCGCCGTGACCGCTGCCTTCTTGGAGAACTTGCCACTCTTCGGCGTTGATCTGCCCAGCTTCTTGTTCAGCGACGCCAGCTGCTTTGTCAATTGGTGGTGGTATGTCCTGTAGCCGCCCAGCAGCAGAGCGTTGTCTCTGTGCGAAACCACAAATTTCGTGATGTCCATATTCGCGTGATCCTCGCCGTGAGATCTAGACGAATGAGGTCGTCTTCGGCTTCTACAAGGCTTCCGATTCTCTTGTTATGTGTGTCAGATCATGCCCAAGGCTGCTCTCCTCTCTGCAGGCCTCTGGACTGCGAATGTGCATCCGTGTTGGTGGGATGAAGCTTGGACCAAGACATGTGTGGCTTGTCACGTGTCAGGGGCCTTACATCATTGCTCGTTGAGTGGACTCTCGTGCTCCTCTCTTCCATTTCGACAAGATGTAGCAACATTAATTGAAAACTCCAGACCTAAGATGGCTGAGTCAAAAGACAACTTTCCGTGGCATCTTGGTGTCTTTGATGCGCACTGCCATCCCACCGACACCATGTCAAGCATCGCCTCGATCCAGAAAATGCATGCCAAAGTCCTGACTGTCATGGCTACGAGGGGCCAAGATCAAGAGCTCGTGGCATCCGCCGCAGATGACATTGGACTGAACAATACTGATGCATCGCTAGAGCAGCAATGGCAGACATCAAGCAAGATGGTGCCATCATTCGGTTGGCATCCTTGGTTCTCATACCAGATGTTCGACGAGACCAAGTATGACGGAGCAGAGTCACTAAACGATGAACAAAGGATAGCGCACTTCCAATCTGTCCTCACACCGAAGAGCGAAGACAAAGACTTCTTGCTTAGTCTTCCAGCGCCACAACCCTTCGGTCAATTCCTGAAACAAACAAGGCAGTATCTAGAGAAGTACCCTCTTGCTCTTGTCGGCGAGATCGGTCTCGATAAGGCATTCAGAATTCCAGAAGCATGGTTGCCAGAACATCAGGACAGCCGAGATGATGAGCTCACACCTGGTGGCAGAGAGGGTCGTCGCCTGTCACCCTACAGAGTCGCCATGGACCATCAACGATACATCTTGAAGGCACAGCTCAATCTAGCCGGGGAGCTTGGTCGAGCTGTCTCTGTCCATGGAGTGCAAGTGCATGGCATCCTCCACGAAGCCTTGAGGGAAACATGGAAAGGACATGAGCGTTATATTTTGAGCAGACGCGAACGCAAGGAGCTCAAATCAGCACAAAAGAGACAGGCCGATGTTCACGAGTCGTATCAGCCATCGCAACTTTCGCATCCATCTCCAAAGCCATACCCACCTCGGCTATGCCTGCACTCGTACTCTGGCCCTCCAGATCAAGTCAAGCAATACTTGCATCCGTCCATACCAGCAGAAATCTTCTTCTCCTTCTCAGAGGTCATCAACTTTGATAAGCCCAGCAGCAAAGCAGAGGAAGTGATCAAGGCGCTGCCCAACGACAAGATACTAGTGGAGAGTGATCTCCACACTGCCGGAGATAGGATGGATGAATATCTCGAAGCAATTATCCGACGAATCTGCAAGATGAAGGACTGGACCCTTGAGGACGGTGTGCGACAATTGGCGAGGAACTGGAAGAGATTTGTCTTCGGCGTTGAGCATGTTGAGTGAGCTCCGCGGCAACCTCAGTCGCAATGGTCGCAGCATGCAGCTCAATTCCAGCCATGACAGAGGGGAGCATCACCATACGGCGACTACCGCCATGCCTGCCTGTTTACGTGACAGCAATCGCACAATGCATTGTCACCAAGGAGTACAACGACTTTCTCGAGAGCTTTGTTCCACTCATGCAGGTGCATCTTTGTCCTCGGTCTGAATGGCCTTGTCTTTCCACACAAAGCATCTTTGGCTACCCAAATATATGCCATAGGCTGATTCTCGTAATCCTGCAACAGAATATTGACCTTACCAGAAACCCAATCTAAACTCTAATTCAACATGTCTAGCTATTTCAGAAGAGTCGTGGCGAACACGTTCTTTCCAAATGTCCAAGCGACATCAATGTCCATCATCGGTACTCCTGGTGCAGTGACAGATGTGCAGAACCTCATCACGAGAGACTTCCGACCTGGACATGCTCATACCAACATCTATGAGGCGATCGGTCAATACATCACTGATCATCTGGCTCAACCCGGTGAACCTTCAACTACTTTGCAGAGGATGAGGGAAGCATATCGGCACAACACATTCCCAGGTTATGTGGGGAGGGCTTCGGTCCCCGCAGAGCTGGAGGATGACCTCGTCGCCTATTTCATCCAGTTCTGGTGTGAGAGGGGTGTTGGCAGAGGCATTGGCAATTCGCCTGTCACACCTGTCGGTATCATTACCCGAACCACAGATGGGAAATCTGACCAAGTCAATGCTAATGTCAGAATTTATCAGAACAGATCGACACACATAATGGATCACATTGTGTGGTTCGTACATGATCCGCAGGCAGATACTTGGGCGACTTTAACGCCGGCCCAAGTTGCGCCAGCGGCAGCCAACACTCAGCCTCTCTTCGGCTTGGACGAGAACGAAGCTGCGGCTCCGACCCTACAGCTACCGTTTCGCCCACCTCCAGCTAGGAATGACCCGATCGTGCTCAATCCACCGGCCAATAATCGACCGATTAACAGACTGCCACCAGTCACCACCCCTTCCTACACTGGATATGCTCCCTCTGCTGGTGCAACGGGCGCAACGGGCGCAGGTGGTGGTTATGGGTATCCTTCATTAGTCATCTCCCGTCCTTTCGGGTATGGCTACACTCCCGCTACGCCTCAAGGTCAGACCAATTCATTCCGTCCATTCGTGCCTCCACAGCAGATAAATTCCGCTAACACTGCCAATCAGACTCCTGCTTCAACCACTCCCGCTCAGCCGCCCCAAATCTGCAACCAACCGGAAAATACTCGGGCGCCAACTGGTCATCTCGAAGGTGCCCCTCGTTATGACACCGAGCTTCCATGGGACTTGCTTGCTGACTGCACACTCCAGGAGCTGATCGTCTATTATCCTAATCACGTTTTCCACTACCCAGGTCTCGCTCTTCTCTTCGCGCACTACACTCATCGAATCGTCGGCGAGCTTTGGACCCACACCGGTACCTCACACTTGATTCAACAGGCTCGGGGCATCAAGAAAAATCTAACCCCAAACATTATGTCCTGGATAAGAGCTACGCTTCGGTCGCTCGACAAAGACTACGAAATGCCTGAGTACTACCACTACCAGGCTCTATACCGCCTGGTCGCATCCCAGCCCATATCGAATGTCAGTGAGCTCTTGCAAGGTATGCTGCAGTGGCGTCCTTCCCGTTCGAGGCCTGCTGCTCGTGTTCCGCTTCACATCGTTGGTGCTAACGTACGCCAGCACCCTCAAGGCAACTTCGCTGCTCGTGTTCAAGCCGCGATGGCCGCGCGCAACAATGGTGATTTGACCCACGACGAGGACGCAAACCCGCCACAGGTCGCTCCAAATACTTTGCACCCCATGATTGACCTTCTCGGCGACTACACGACTGACTGGGACGGTCGCCGACGCGAGGACACATATACACGCAACCAGGGCGCTACAGAAGACCGTTTTATTCGCCCAGTCGAATACTTCAAGACGAATGGTGAAGATGGCGAACGCGTGTACAAGAAGCTCAGTCGTGACCCTAGCGGCCAGATTTGGGAAATGTTCGACGAGGACCAGACCGTCTTTGAGCGGCTTCAGGCGAATGGGTGGACACGCGAGGAGTTTGTGCGTAACCATTGGCGTGACGTTCAGCGCGACGCCCTGCTCTGGCTTGACGTCGGCGTTGGCGTGAATGACTGGTACCTCTGGTTGCCCGATGCTGCGCTCAAAGAGTTCAAGATTCTTGATGCGCCGAATCCTGAGGCTAAGAAGAAGGCAATTGTTAACTACCAGGGTAGAATGCGCAAGGCCAAGCAGAGAGCGATCGAAGGTCGCCTCAAGAACGTCGAGAATTCTCAATGGCTTCGGACTGGGCCTCCCGACGATAGCCAAGTTCCACAGAATAAGCGATTGTATCAAGCGGAAAAGAAGAGATGGGATGAGTGGGTTCTCGCAAATCAGGACAAGAGAGTGCGCTCCAAACGCCGTCGCGATGACGACAATGACGAAGGCGACCAGATCAACGACAACGCCCGACCATCTAAGATCCGTCGACCAGAGGACACCATGTTTCCCCGTACCCATGACAACAGGAATCTGTACGCGGGGAGCTTCTACGTTCCACGCGCGCATAGTGGCATTGGCCCAGTCCCGCAGTGGTGGCGAGATCTTCGAGTTGATTTGCTCAACAGGTGGTTCGGCAACACGAGCAGCTCGAATGGTCATTGGGATGTTTGGTTCGATATGGGAATCGATGTCGTGCCGAATCCTGATGTCCCCAGGGAGCTCTTGGAGCTTCCTGGCGACTTCAGCATCTTCAACCAGCCACCTGCTCAGCAGCCATCCACTTCCTTGCCGGCGCCCGCGGTACCCGCAACTGCGGATCCCGGTGCCATGGAGTTTGAGTTCGATGCTGCACCATATGGGACCCCACTTGTTAATGGCCAAGACTTCGGTCCTCTGTTCCCTGATACTACACCCGCCTTCGACCCAAACAGCGTGCCGGCCGTCGATCCCATAGCTCAGCAGCCCAATGGAGATTGGTTCAATCGATTTTCGTCTGGTGATGCGATTGACACGTCGGGTGATCAGGAGATGCTCGACCTCGACCTCGACGGCTTCGACTTCAGCGGTGCTGATGTCGACTTCGCAGAATGGGACGCTGATACAGCAGCTGAGCAGGCTGGTAGAAGCCAGTCCTCCGGTAGCAATGGCTCGCAGCAGAGCCTGAGGCGTAGTCCAAGAAATCACGCCGGCTCTCGTCGCTCGTCCGGCAGTGAAGGTGCTCAGACAAGCCGGCGGCGCAGCACGAGAAACAATAGCAATGCGAGCAGCAATGGTTCACGTGTTGCTACTGGGCTGACTCCACCACGACGAAGCCCACGTAATCATCCTAGTTCTTCCCCTACGCGCTAACGCTTTGCGGTCGCGAGGGTGTGATGGATGAAGGAATATGTGAGGAAAGTCTGTAAGATTAGTGTTGTATGATGAACATCAAATACTGGAAGCATCTGTATTATATGCTGACGATCGGCTCAATGATCATCTCTTTCCAGATACTTGCCGCAAGCTTTATACAATGGCTCTAGAGCTGGGTCAAGCGCCGTGATTCTCGTATATGCTTCAGGATCGACAGTTTTCATGCAGTGGATGACTCCTGCCACAACAAAGTCGGCGTATGATGCTGCACACGATCATTAGTATCAAGCACAATTCAGTCGTAGTCATGTCATGTTCTACGCACGCTTCTCGCCCATGAAGTACGGACCATCTGTTGCACGCAGCATATCTCCCAAAGCTTTCCCATCAGGTTTCACCCTATCCCATCGCTCGACTTCAGCACCCTGCGTTTTCAACATCTCATCCAGCGTCATGCCAAACCACTCCTTTCGCGTTCGATGAAAGTACTCCGCGCCACGATCGGACAGGATGTTTGGCACCTTCGGCATCCAGATCGGCCTCGTCTCACTGACGATCTTCATGGCATGGTCGAAGACCTTCGACAGCTCTGCCCAATCGAGATGCAGTGATGGCTCTGGGTAGTCTTTCTCCAGACGTTCGGCGATTGGCTGCGAGTCCATGACGTATGAGCCATCTGGGAACTTGACCATGGGGCTTGTATATGCAATATGGTAGTTCTTTGGATCATTCGGCTGGATGCCGCTGTCGAGGTGTCAGGCGACGAAGTATACGACTTCACGTCAGAACCTTACAATTCTTTCCACTTCGCTTCGACATCAGGGTACTCGATCCATTCTGTCTTGTAATCAATGCCTTTGTAGTTCAAAGCAAAACGGCCTGGAAATCATCAGCGGCTTCGTTGCGAATACACTCTGCATGGCACTCACTCTTCCATGGATTCAAAGACCAGCACACGCGATGTGGTCCCTTGGTCGGCAAATCGTAGAGAATTGGTTGTGACATGATTGCGATGATGTCTGAAAGTCAAATGCTCCGTGGTATGAAGACCTGCAGCCGTACATATATTGCCGACGTCCATTAATAATTGGCGCCATCGTCCCGATCGTATCGCTCCGTCATAGGGCGGGACTTGTAGTTGCTACATCAGGGAAGGAACCAGGGTGCAGAAAGTTGGGGATTTCCTTTTCCAGTTTGAGCTGTTGGAGCTCTGCTCGGATGTCCGAGTATGTAGCAGGAACATGTGTACAACCCCTCACTGGATCTTATTATCCTCTGCGGAAATGCGGCGTTCTTGGGTACGAACAGAATGGCACATGAAAAAAGGCTAAGTGATCTTGTTGCTGGATGCTAGATCAATTCTATGCTACATGAACTTTTGTGGTTAATTATTAGGACGTCTATGCATCGTCCAAACCCATATCGAACAGCAGGAATTCTGCTGACCTATCACCGACACTCTCAACTGTGATCTGACCTGGGCCCTTGGCTCCTTCGATGAAAGCACCGTCGCCCTCACCAAGCTCAACATCTCCAACCTTGATCTTGGCGCCTCCGCTCTTTGGCTGTGTTCGGCCAGACATGACCAGCTGCACAAAGACCTTGCGCTCGCCCTCTGCGACCAAATCATGCGTGACGCTCTTGCCTGGACTCAAGATGGATGCTGACATGCTCAGATCGGCGTGAGCTGGGATTGGATCGTTCTCGCCGTCTGCGCCAGAGTGTCTGTCTGTCGACTCGATGATGCGCACCAGGTTGTCCTGCTTCATTTCGTCTGTGAACTTGCGGGTGTTGTATGATGGCTGAAGTCGGCTCTTGTTTGGCTTTGCCCAGATCTGCAGGAAGTGCGTGTCCTCCTGCTTGTTCCTGTTGTACTCGGCATGCCTGATGCCTGTGCCGGCCGAGGTGAATTGGACCTCACCACGGCGCAGTTTCTCGAGGTTGCCCATTGAGTCCTTGTGCTCAAGCTCGCCGCTGACGATGTAGGACCAGATCAGGAACTCGGCATGGCTATGTGTGCCAAAGCCGGTGCCCTTCTCGACTCTGTCCTCGTTGATGACGCGCAGAGGACCGAAGCTCTCGAACTTGGGGTTGTAGTATGATGCGAAGGAGAAGGTGTGGAAGGTATAAAGCCAGCCGTGGTCAGCATGTCCGCGAGCAGACCATCGTCGAGGCGTGATCTTGAGCGCTGCCGACACGGGGCCGGTGGTTGTGGTGGATGTTGTAGACATGTTGCGTGTGACTTGTGGGAGTCTCTTCGGTATCGTGGATCGGAGCGAGCTGAAGATAGCCAGAGTGACTGCGAAGACTGCTATTAGCGCTGCGAGGCTCTTGAAGCTGTATGTAGCTGTTGTAGTCTCTGATGAAGCTGTTGTTGTTTTTTCAGACATTGGAAGCGGTCTTGGACAACAACGAGCTGGGTCTTATATACACTGTGCTTGAAATGTTCCAGAAGCTAGGAGTGGATTCGCCAGTGCGGAATGGATCATGGTGTCTTCATCATAATTGTTTGTCACTCTTTAGCAAGCCTTCCACGAGGCATTACAGCATCGCTAAGAAATGGTAGCGCGGAAGATCCGCCCGCGAAAGATCCGCCCGCGAGTCGAAAAGTTGCGTGACTAATGCTGAGAAATGCGGGGTGTCCTGATTGACAAAGGGGAGTGCTTGTAACACTAGCGTCATTGAGTCCGACCTCGCACGGGTTGAGTCCGCTTTTGCCAGATCGGGTGCTCCTTCCATGGCAGATCCGACCTCCATCACAGCAACAATGACGATGATGTCGTCTTCCATGCCGAAGCTCAATCTCTACATCTCATGAAAATCTTCTATATCCACATGCGCTTCAGACGTTGTGTAATTGAGTCACGCATAGCTAAAACGACCACCAAACCTCGTTGCGTGCGAGTGTGAATGTCTCTCATGCCCGACCATCTAAGGTTGCAGTCTGCAATCGGAAGTCTCGTACTGGATCAACTCATAGGCATGCCGTGGCCTTCAGTTTGCGACCTCGACAAGCGTTGATTCTGAAGCTGGCCTCAGTCTCCTGAAGAAGGTGTCGAACGCAGGGCTCGACTGGAATCGCCACGAATACATTCTGTGCATCAAAATCACCTTCGCATGCAAGCATCACATGGCAACGTGTTCTTCTTGCGACTTGAAGCGCATGGGTTAGCTCTGGTATATGGAAATGCTGATGACGTCTTTTAAGATCCAAATGACGCTCTGAGCAGGACTATTGCCATCGGCCAGGATCTATGGATAGATGCTTCCCACTATCTTGCGTGCTTGGAAGCTATGGACCCACTCCTCCAGGATCCTACAGAGATTCAGAGACGTGCGCCGCCCTGTAGAACTCAACCGCATGTTTTGCGTTTCTGCTCGTGGTTCCGGTCATGAATCCATGCGATGTGGGCAACAAAATTGTGGTAGACGCCGGACATCCCATGTTGAGGCAGGTGTCTTATAGTGAGGGCGGAATGGAAATGTCAGTGCGTTCAATTCTCCTAGCAAACCCTTGTTGTTCTTGCGCAAATCCTCGCCTGCAAGATATCGCTATCTGAGCTCATCGTCAACTTGTGCTAAGCTGATGTATGTCAAGAATCTCATCGAGCCTAACAAACCGATCGATCAAAAGACCTAATACATCCATTCCCGTCCCAATATCATATGTTCAAGATGTCTTATTCGCTGTGCGCCGTGTTAGCTCCTGAAGTCTGCGCTTCGACCTGTATGGCTTGGGATCTTAGGACAGGTGAACTCTGGCGGCGTGTTCAAAGACATCGTTGATGTGTCCTATAATCCCGTTGATGGTCTTGGAAATTTGTACTTTGGCATGCCGTTCTCCAGGATCTTGGAACATTATTCTCCGTTTGTGCTCAGTGTGGATGCATTCAATGTGCTCGAGGATCCCATCTGGATAGCAGAAATGGATTCAGCACGTAGCTCGTCTGCGCTACCTCGTCCCCGCCGCGCGTCTGTTCTCTGCCCCGCACCACAAATATTGACCCACAGAGCTTCAACAACAATCACTTTTTCCTCACTTGCGCCATGGACGCGATACGTGACGCTTTGCGTCAACACTACATCGAATAATTGGTGCTTTTCTGGATCGTCAAACGGCTCAAGGTATGTTCAAAGATGATATCCCCAGCACCATTTCCCACGAGCAGAGCGAGCAGGCAGGAGTCGAGGCCGTGGACAACAGCTGTGTTTGTTGTGGCGATGAAGTGACAATGGCAACGGTCATCAAGACACCATGTGGTCATCTGTGGTGCATTTCAGGGTCTCGCCAATCTGTTCACTATGGCATCTAAGGACGAGACACTGTTTCCTCCGTGGTGTTGCGGACCAATCCTTTTTGACATCATCTCCGGCCACTTGTCCTTCGACCAACTTCACCGCCTTCATTTCGCCGCCATGGAGTTCAGCAACCCACCAGTCAACCGCACGTACTGTGCAGACCCAAATTGCGCAACATTCATCCTACCTGGCCATGTCCACGCTGGTATCGGAGACTGTCAAGAATGCCACAAAATGACCTGCACCATCTGCAAACAGGCCGCGCATGAAGGAGACTGCCCTGAGGACCCTGCAGTACAGGCAACGCTCACTCTCGCTCAAGAGCTCAAGTGGCGTCAGTGCGGACAATGCCAGCGCATGGTCGAGCTCAATCTGGGCTGCAATCACATCACGTGAGTCTTGAATATCTTGATCAATCTCTCTTGTCAGGTGCTAACAACCATTGAGCTGCCGCTGTGGTGCAGAGTGGTGCTATGTGTGTGGCGCGAAGTACGAAGCTGGCGATCCAACATGCACCTGCGCGCGGTGGGACGAAGCCAATCTACTCGAGGCTGAGCAAGTCAATCCGCCTCCTCCACCCGATGTTGCGCCGCCCGCTGTACAAGTCCCTCTACGACCAGCTGCAAATCGTCTTCCGCAACCTGCAGCGCCTATTCCACAGAACGATCCGATTGTCGAACGTCCGATTCCAGTCCGCCCAAATATCCCACGACCTGCGCCACGTCGGCCTCCGCAGCACCAGCGTAACCCGAATAATTGTGCCCACTCACGACACTTTGAGAGGATCATGGTACCGCCAGGAGGAGTGGGAGGAAGATGCGGTGGCTGTCGCAATAGAGTTGATAGGTACCTGCTGCAGTGTAGATTCTGTCCAATGCAGATTTGCGAGGGATGTCGGCGTCATCTTCGGCGTTAGAGACTGTTTGGTGGGATGTAATGATGAGAGGTGCACAAACCTCGAGATGTTCGTTCAACCACAATTCGTTTGGAAGGCCAAACCACTGAAACGGTTATGTATGGCCGAGCAAATGGGACATGATGGTATACTTTTCTTTCTGCAATATCGCAAAGCTTGATGTTGTGGCAATTGTATGACGGCAAGGCTCAAAAGGTTACGTGTACAGCGGATGATCTGAAAGAAAGCTTCTTGTTCATATCGAAGAACAATCCCATCGCAAGATTCATCCATCATTGAGAACTTCTTCTTACGGCTGTTTCATTGCTCACCATGTCTCAGCCTTGCGTGAGGCAGTTTCCCGTTCTGGCTACAACAGCGGATGAGGCTGGCCGTTGTGTCTCCTGAATTCACGCGTCTTCGTCCCTATTCCACGTTCTTGCATCCAAATTTTTGGCCTTGAATCGCCATCAAAGATTTAAACATGCCTCCGAAACCCCTTGACGCGTGGCTGGAAAAGCCCCAGACTCGAAAGCGGACACGCAACATCAGCTACAACGAGGACCCCGAATCAGAAAAGGAGAACGAGGTCACTACGAAGAAGCGAAAAGCTCCTGCATCAAGATTGACTGCAAAGAAAACCGCACCAGCCAAAACTGCTGCTACTACCATCACTGCCAAAGGAAGGCCTGTAGCAAAGCCAAAGGGCGCGAAAGGACTGGACCCAAAATCGGCACGAAAGCTCTACCAGGATGGCGTGAAGAATATGGAAGCGAAGCACAAAGAGCTCGATCGCAAAGTCCAAAAGGTCATAGGAAAAGTTTACAGGCCTGCCATCACCACCGACAGCTACGCGAAGGCTGTAGTCAAGTTCGTTCCCGATGTCAAGAAAGTTGCCGAGATTGACACTGTGATGGCCTTTAATTTCCTGATGGCCATCGCTGATTCATCGCATTCGGACCTCAACATACATGCAAAGATGAGCGGCGGAGGCGATTCAGAAGAAGTCTTTGCGAAGCTTGACGAGGTCCTCGTCGGCTTGATCGAGAAACGCGAAAAGCCGACTGAGCGCGTGACCGAGCTCCCCAAGGTCTCTCATCGATGGACTCGCGAGGATGCCATGGTCGGCGAGTTCAAAACCGGTCGTCCGAACAAACAGCAAGCCAACCAGTTGTACTCCGAGCGCATGGCTTGGGAGAAGGAACGACGTGCTGAGCGCAGGTCGCGTCGCGAGAATTGTTCGGACTATGTAAGCGTTGCACTGCACGATCTGAAGGAGGAACGAGATTATCTCGATGACTATGGACTGGAGGGCTATTTGCCTCGAAGCATCAAAGCCTTGGAAGATTTGCAGAAGCAATGAGCTGGTTCGCCATGAAAGAGGTCGGGAAGAGTGGCGCGTTAGTTTGACTCATTCTGGGTGGTCCTTTGCCTTCGAATTATACATTGTATCATATGCTTACAACTCGTCAAATCACATCACTTCTGGAGAACTCCTGTCCATCGCTATGCGTCCAAGCATGTTCCAATGTTACAGACTAGTACGGTGATCCAAGGCCAAGTGTGACCGAGAAGGCAATGACGGACAGGATCGCCGTATTCGTGTGCTGTGTGCTTCCTGCGTTCTCCTGCTGCGAGCCAGAATTGACTGGTCTGCCTGGAGTAGTCGAAGGTGCTGTGCCGTTCGAACCAGGCGCCACCGTACTCGTATTGCTGTTGCATGCTTCGTCAGCCTAGCTCTCAATTTTCCGGCGATTCTCTTTGCTATTCATAACGCTTGTCTTAAACACACCAGTGAAATATGAGAGAGGACCGCTCTACCGGCCGTGGGGGTGACCTACTTAAGCTTGAGAATGAGCTCGGATGCGCGTTCCCCTGCGATCATTGCTCCGAACTATGACTTGTCAGCGGTCATTCATCGCAAATTATGCATGACTCACTTGTGGATTTGTAGTCAATGGCTCCAAGATCGAAGCATCAACGACATGAATGTTCGTTGTCCCAGCAACTTGCGCATTGACATCGACACAGCTGCCAATCCTACAGGAGCTGCTCCAGTGCTGCACCGCGCCACGTGTGTACTGGGTCTCACTCGTAATGTAGTCACGAATCTCATCCTTTGTCCAGTTAGCCTGGAGGTTGAGTGGCGTCAGACCAGAACCCGGGAGTCCTTGAAAGATATTGAAGATGAATTGTGCAATGGCCTCTGCGTCCTGGGGATTACTGTAGTAGACGTCAGGGGAGTTGCTTGCCATGAACTTCTCATTGAGCACGACTCTGCCAGTAGACTTCAGGCCTGAAGTCCCGTAAATGTTCAAGGTGATTGTGTTGTTGCTCGTGTATTCGCCGAAGCCAGACGAATCGATGGTTCCCTGACATCCAGTACGAGAGCCGTCCGCGTTCTCAATGTAGTCCCAGAATGCACTGGTCTCCGAAGCAAAAGAGTAGGGGCCAGATCTGCTGTCGAGGTAGAGTTGCTTGTCCTCAGGTGGAGGATTTGCATAGCTATATACATAGCTTTGGATCGTCGGGCCCTCAAGCTCGATAAATGTGTTTGGGTTATCGAAGAGACCAACGCCGACGGCTTTATTGTCGATCCAGTCCTCGCCAACGAATATTCCTGCGGCTGACAGGTTTGCTTGCAGATCGGAATCGCCGACGCCAGAATACATCAAAATCTGAGGAGACTGCATGGCTCCGGCAGACAGGATGACGCGGCCGCCTTCTGCTAGGTTCACGGTTGAGTTGTCTCCAGCCAGCACAACACCGGTGGCAGTCGAACCATTTCGTGCGACTCGCAACACGCGAGTGTTGATCTGAAGGTGGAAGTTATCTCGCTTCAGGGCATTCTGGAGATAGGTCCGCACTGGACCACCACGCTGTCCGCCGATGTAGTTGAAGATCGGGCGACCAAAGACCTTTGACTTGTTGTTCGCCTGTTGATTCAGATCAACATCTGCATAGCCGGCACCATCGACGATCCACTTGCGCGCCGCGTCGTAGCCACTCTGGAGGTAGAACTGCTGATTCGCTGCGTACACATCGTCGGAAGGCACATTCTCGTAGACTCTGCTGATCGAGGCATTGACATCTTGGTATTTCCATCCGTCTACAAAGTAGTCGTCGAAGTCTGAGGCAGGAGGCTGAAAGAAGAGACCAGCATTGATGGCACTTGAACCACCCACAGTACAGCCAATGAAGGCAGTCGTGTGATCTTTGCAGGTCAAGTCGCCCTGCTCTGCGAAGATCGACTTGTACAGGCCAGGTACGTCGACCCGGCTGAGACCACTTCCATCAAGCCATGCGGGACTAGCAGTACCACCAGTGATCGCGTATGATGAACCACCGCCTTCAAGAAGCAAAGTCTTCTTTCCAGCCTCGCTCATGCGGTCCGCAACAATGATGCCCGCGGGGCCGCTCCCGACAACAATGACATCCCATAATTCAGACTGCCACGAGGAACCATTTGATGACTGTGCTACCGTGCTCAGTGCAAGCGCGCCGAGAACGAAGGACTGCGCGACTTTGCCCATGGTAACGAGTGGACGGACGACTGATGTCCTCAGAGTGCTGGAGATAAAATGACAGGAAACGAACGAAAGGAGTGAGTGATGTAAAGGCGCACTACGGCGGTCTTTTACAGAAGAGCTGCCGTAGCAAGGTTATTGTCGGCAGCCTCGTATGTAGATCGTTCCTTGCGGAGCCGCAGGGCTGTCAGCGCTCAGACCTGGGCACTCGGAATGTTGCTATTTAAAGCCAGGGGCGAAAGCGGACAGTCGATGTATGCAGTTCGTGCTCAGTTCAATTGAAGGAAAGAGTGAGACATGATACTCTGCCAGTGCAGGACGTCATCTGGTATCGTGGAAGGATCCCAAAGGAGCGCGTCTGCACGAGAGTGTTGTTGTTGCACAAGCGAGCTGAATGTCCATGCAGCTGCCAAGCATCGGGCGTTTGCCGGGGCTAGATCTTGATAGGCTTGGTGTGCGAGCTGCTTCACGCCTGTGCTTCTTGATCTCTGCATCGTCCTCAAGCCTTGAGTCTGAAGGAGTCTTTCAGGCAGTATGAAGATCTCGCATAGCATGTGAGATCATGGCGCATGGAGGTTACACCTTGCTCGATTGCATAAAATCTTCCGATTGTGTGACCGCGACGTCTGCTTGACGACCATAAAGGTCAGAACGCTTCAATTCAGTGCATGGTAGGCCATGAGGGCGCGAGTTTGTTGAAAACTGCTCTCGGTCCATAAAACGAAGTCCATCAAGTTGTTGTAAGATAGCAGGAAAAGAAGTGCAAACATAGGATACATGTTCAGAGGAGGTCATTCGAGCTTGGCTAACGCCACACAAAGCTTAGATATACCCAGGTCAGATCTTAGGTTTTGGTCTCTGGAATTCCTCAGCTGCTTGTGATCCAGCAACAATTCTTTGAAAAGGGTTTCTAAAGGCCATGAAGCATAAACGACATCATGTCAATGCAAAGATATGTCTTCAAGGATCACTCTCTACTCTCTTGCGGCCCTACAACAGAATGACATCTGTCGATTCCAGCCAATCACAAACAGATCCTTCTCAGCAGGCATGTTTGACATCGGTTTCGAACCTGGCTGCGACTAGGCATGATCTCACCACTGCCGTTTCCTGCGTGTGTTGAATCGTCGTTCGGGAAAGCATGTTATAATGTTGCTGTCTGCTTACTGACTGCATTTCCCATACACTCCGGCCGCGTCAATCAATCCATCATTCTATACTTGTCTCTACCCTCACCTCCTGACCATGGCTATCGCCGACAGTCTTCCAGGCTCAGTGCAGCAATTGCCATCCTTGACATACACGGCTACAATCATCTTGCCAGCTGTCTTCATTGTCTACCAGATCACTACTTGCACGTATAGCTTCCTCCAGAATCTCCGCGCCGCGCAACGATCGGGCATACCGTACATCATCACACCATGGATGGGCTTCGACCGCAAGTTCCTCGCTAGCGAGTTCTTATGGTACCCTATCGCGTCTCGCCTCCCATCCTTCCTTACAGAGCCATGGCTGTCCGTGACACGATCCGACTGGTCATGGCGATACCGACGAGCGCCCTTCGAAGCGATTGGCAGCGATACTGTGATTCTCGTCAATTACAACAAGAACATGATCTACACTTGCGATGCCGACGTGATCACTCAGATAACGATGAGGAGGAATGACTTTCCCAAGCCAATCGAGATCTATGAGATCATGGACATGTATGGAAAGAACGTGGTCACAGTAGAAGGCTCCGAATGGCGACGGCACCGAAAGATCACTGGCGCACAATTCAATGAGAAGAGCAATGCGCTTGTGTGGAAAGAGAGTTTGTTCCAAGCTCAAGAGATGGTGCGTTGCTGGTACCAGGGCATAGCAGCCGGAGAACGTGTTGTGGACCAGAGCAAAGCGGACAATGTGGACAAGCCCAGCGTCATCTATGAACTCAGTCGCGATACCATGAAGTTGTCGCTTGGCGTGATCAGTCGTGCAGGATTTGGTGTGCGATGTCTGTGGCCGACTGCAAGAGGGCAGGCCAACGAGGAGATTCCCGAAGGCTCCATGAGCTCGACCATCGTTCCTAAAGGACATGTGATGAGCTATGTCCAGAGCTTGGAAACCCTTCTCCATTATGTGATTGCGATTCTGATGCTTCCATTGTGGTTCCTGAGTAAGTTGATTGCAATTGGCCCCTACTCATTCGATGCTGATAGCGCTGTTGCAGAGATGGCGCCCATCAAAGTTCTGAATACTGTCGCAACAGCTTTCCTGGAGTGGCGTCAATACATGCAGGAAATCTACCTAACGCAAGTCGATGCCGCAAAGTCTGGAGAAGCAAGCACGAACGAGGATGGCCTGGACCTCATGGGGGCGATGGTCCGTAATTCTGGTGTGGTACCATCCGCGAAGACTGTCAAGCCGGGCACCGGCCTTGTCGAATCTGAGATCCTGGGCAACTCGTTTGTGATGTTCCTCGCTGGTCACGAGACCGCCGCAAACAGCTTGCACTTTGCTTCGCTCTTCCTTGCGTGCCGACCTGAAATACAACGCAAGCTGCAGGCTGATCTGGACGAGATTCTCCGCGACGCTCCGGCAGATCCAAAAGATTGGGACTATGAGACCTACATGCCGAAGCTTTTCGCTGGCTGGGCGGGTGCGATCATGAACGAGCAATTGCGCCTCTTGCCACCAGTCGTAAATATCCCGAAGTCCACTTCACCTCATCTGCCTGCTCAGCCCATCAAAGTCAATGGCAAGGATTGCTTGATTGGCCCGGATACCTTCATCAATTTGAACACGATCTGCGTCCATCGCAACCCGAAGTACTGGCCAGCAGGCCCGCCGCGTGATGGTGCTCCAGTGCATCCATCGAATCCCAAGAACGACTTGGACGAGTTCAAGCCAGAAAGATGGTTCGTTTCCACGAGTGACGATAAGGATGGAGCAGCGAAGCAGCTCGCACAGGATGCCGATAAGGATACCGGTGTCGACCTCAGTCCTGATACTGCAGCCAGCTTTTTTAGGCCGCCCAAAGGCGCTTATATTCCGTTCAGCGAAGGCTTTCGTGCATGTCTGGGCAGACGATTTGCGCAAGTCGAGATTCTCGCTGCTCTGGCTGTGATGTTCAAGGACAATTCCGTCGAGCTGGATGTGGACGAAGACGAGGTTGTTGAGAAGATGCCAGAGGACGAGCGCACTCAACAATGGCACAAGGCTCGATCAGAAGTCGAACGCAAGATCAATGAGGAGTCGACCACAATTATCACGTTGCAAATGAGAGGTGCTCCCATCAAGCTACGAGTCTGCAAGCGAGGGCAGGAGCTCTTTGATTGAGCTTGTGTGCGACGTACGTGTAAAGGCGATCTATGGTCTTTCGTCGGCGCGTGTCTCGAGCTGCGCTCTCGGGTCAGACAGATGCTTCTCTTCACGCCGCGGGCCATGACCGGCTGTTCCAGACCACACGTGGGCTGAGCGACCACAATGATCTGGCACTCGTCAAACACACCAGCTTGCTGACCAGATGATGAACTGTTTCGTTGCAAGACGCAGGTCCTCAGCCGTCTACATGGTACACAAACCCTTGCAGTTCACCAAGGTGCACCTCGCAGGAACACGGCGTTCGACCTGCTTCTCGGACGATCTGCAGACGTGCTATTCTTGACCGAGGCAGAATCAATGATAAATGAGCGGAAGTGTGCATTGCAATTCTGGCTTGTTGCACCTGCACAAGTTTTCCAGTAGCATCTCGGCGCAGAAGGGCTGCATCATGTTGTTTGCTCTTCTGTGCCCCGTCGTACATCAAGGGTGTGACGTCTGCACAACAATGGTGTCGATATCTCCAATGGACAAACGACAGCCAGTCTCCCAGAACAACAAGAAGGCCTGTGCATCCCTCTCTACAAGCGCCTGTACCGCCTCTGTCGTCGACTCATAGACTCGACAGCCTGGACTGCTCTGCCACGCCCGACACGCAAGTTCGTGCCCCAATCGACTTCCATATTTGACTCCTCGATCATGCTGTGTCGTTTGCGACACTAGCCAAAAAGAGGACTAGCGCGCACCTGATATCAATCTGGGAGGGCCGCACTCGCGAGCTTTTCACTTCCCTTCATATCGAAGCAACAGAATTTTCGGCCTCCCTTTCGGTATATGAACGACTTTCCAGCGTCTCTGTCGCGAAACAGCAGCTCAATCAAGATGGCACTCCTCCCGTCAGCTCTGCATGGTGTGCTGGTCAGTAGCATCTTGTGACCGTGTACATGCAAGTCAACCTAATTCAGCGCTACAGCTCCTCTTTGCGATCGTTGTCCTCGCCATCTCTGTCGACCTCGCTAGGCAAGAGACCATAGGCCGCGTACCTTTCCCCATCTGGTTCAGCGCGGCCAGCGGTGCATTCGGCATGCTCACTTCTGCCCTGGGTACGGCTGCTCTCTTCCTCGACTTCATCCCGCAAAAGATCGTACTCACACTTGACATGCTTGCTGGTCTTCTGTACGCCATTGCTGGTATCGTAAGTCCTTGCGATCACCAATGATAAGTAGACAATACTCATACTCGGAGCAGATCATCGCCGCAAGAGTCTCCGGCACCAGCTGCAGCGACTGCAAAGCAATGGCCAACAATGGAGTCATCTTCCCAGGCACCGATGGGAAGAACGGAGCTTGCAGCGGCGAAGCTCAGTCGTGGTTGGGCAAGCGCTGTGTCTCTCTCAAAGCTGACACCGCATTCCTCTTCCTCTCCGTCTTCGTCTGTGCAGCGATCGTAGCGTTCACAATACTTAGTTCTAGTAACATGAAATTCCGACGATCTGGACGGGTCATGGCATGAAAGCAGAACGATTGCAGCAGCCAAGATCAGAAGAAGGCGGCACGTATGGGATCGAAGGGATGGAAGCATAGTTGGCGTTAATAGTGAAATGCCACAAAAGGATGTGCAAATAATCAAAAGGAAGGCACATTCCATTTTTCGTTAAAGAAGCGAAGTCTTGACGAGTCAATCGAATCAATACATATATTATTGGTATTACTGTTTTCCGGACACGCCGAGTGCGACCTCATGCCCCACGCTTGCGCAAGCTGTCAGCTTTTGTGCTCACGAAATCAGAATTGCTGAACAATATGTGTGAGATACAAATCCTCAGTGCTACGGTTGCGCCAGTCAGTAGAAGTCGTGTCACCATTCTTTTGCAGGAAAGCAAGACATCTGAACTGCAAGACTTGATTTTGCCGACATGAGCATTCTTATACGGCAAGTTCATTCAAGACCATTCATTCTCGTGTAACGCAAATTCATGAGTCCCTCCAAGTGTTCAAATCGGCCCAGGATTCGACCCATCACAGCTTCCACCCTGCTTATACCCACGAATCGAGTACGCATCGAAATCGGTGATATACACAGGGTTATTATTCGTGTTCTGGTACATATAGCACGTGTTCCCGCCCAAGTCACGCTGATAACTCCACGAGGCACAGTTAGCGTACTGCGCGCACGTGTTGACGCAGTCGATGTAGTTTGGCGGGTTTGTGGAGAAGAAGGGGAGGGCGCCTGCACCTGTGCCGGTGATGCGGCCGCCGCAGGCGGCGCCTTGGATTGTGCCGCGGTCTGTGGGATTGTGTTAGTCGCTGCTTGGGTGTACAAGGCAAGGTGAGCTTACTGCTGCAGATGAGACGGCTTTCGTAGTGGAAGTCACATGGCAGGGGCAGGATGCTGGTCTCTACAGCTGTAGTCGTGGTAGTTGTGCTGAATTGCATTAGCATTTGCTCTAATCTCACGAAATGAGTGTGCTCACGTCGTTGAAGTCAGCTCCGTGCTCGTAGCCGTGTCAGTCACCGTGGTCGGCACTGGAGCGGCCAATATGCAGGAGCAAGCAGAAGCCAGAGCATCCTCCTTTAGCTTGAGGAGTCCGTCCAAGGGCGACTTGAGGTCCAGACCTCGTTTGGCTAATGGTGTTGGCACGTTGGCATCGGTGGTCACCGTGGTCGTTGTCGATGTCGTTGAGATTTCAGTGATCGTGTCGGTCTCTGTCGTCACGGTTGTGGTCGTCTCAGTTCTGTGTCTCTATGTCAGCTCGGCGATACTTGAGCAGGCTGCCTTGGAGCAGTAGACTCACAGCGTCGTGGTTGTCGGCACAACCCCGACAGCAGAGCAAAGGTCAACGACAGCAGGCAAAGTTGCCAGAACAATCAGCTCAGAGCATACGCCATCCAGGATTGGGGTCTCTGGCAGCTCGGGTTTCGCCGTGATCTTTGTCTTCGTTACCCAGCTCTTCGTAGGTGTAGCTTTCCATTTGTCGGCATCTTCCATGGCGAGAGCACCATGCAGTAATGAAAGGCAGACAAGCCTAGAGTACTTCATGATGCTAAATGAGTGTGAGGTCTTTCAAATGAGTGACTCTTACGAAAAAAGTGATGAATCCGCTGAAGAGCTGCAACTAAGATCAAGAGATTAAAAGCACTCGTCGAGGAGAAGATACTTATGCTAAACCATCCTGATTTCATCGATGTCACTGACGGCAATGTATCCCTTTGCGACGCCGATCTTGCGCATGCGATATTGAAGCTGTGGGGAATGTCTTCCAAGATCCTTCGTCGACGATCGTCATCTCGCCCATTCAGCCCAGCACGTCAAGTACGTGACGGCCACAGGCATGGAGAATATCACTTGATCCAGATCCTTGTATCTGTGTTGCAGTAAATAGCAAATACTGTTCATCGAGAAATCATTGCTGATGCCAGCGGGTGTCGTCGTGATGTTGTTGATGGAGAGCAAGAGGGGAAAAAGATTCGGTGCGGGTGAGGCTGAAGATTTACGCGAGCGATCAGCAATGATATTCATCGAACACCACGCGAAGCCCATCACAATCTTCCTTTCCAGATCCCGAATTCACATTGGACAGTTCGTAAAAGTCGTTGCTGTCAATTGCTGTCTTCACAGCGTGGCTGCCCACGTGATCAAGAACACGGCGGTATGGCGCAAAGACA
The DNA here is from genome assembly GCA_000611715.1 of Scolecobasidium constrictum UM 578. Taxonomy (NCBI): domain Eukaryota; kingdom Fungi; phylum Ascomycota; class Dothideomycetes; order Venturiales; family Sympoventuriaceae; genus Scolecobasidium; species Scolecobasidium constrictum. The sequence continues at coordinate 12,300 of AZYM01000314.1, read as the reverse complement.
TTGCAAAATCGACTGCGATCTTGATTGCTCATTGCTGGCAGGTACATGCTATGCTACAATAATCAAAGGGTGTATCACCATAGCTCATGAATCCATTACCGCCTGCCAGACACCCAAGACGAAGAATTCCAATGCACGTGCTTGAGACAAGTGCGGAGTAGTATGTCAAAGCGCCTCGTGTCTGGCGTAAACTCCATGTCCCAAATGTTCGAAGTCAGATCAGATACCACGGAACTGTGAGACTCATTAGCAAGATATTTACGAACAAAAAGAGAAAGAGGCAGCAGATACTCACCATCCTCACTATCAAAAACCACACGGCTCCAATAAATCTAAACGCGCTCAATCCCGCCACACTCCAAAGCACCACACTAAGATAGATCCTCGCGCGATTATTCTGCTCCGTCTCCGCGTCCTGCGGATCCACCAGCACCTGCAGACCACCCGTGCTAAGCACAACCGCGCACAGCGCCAGATTCATAAACATCCACGCCAGCACTACGATCGATCGGAAACCCTTGTAATAGTCTTCCTGCTTGTCTTCGGGCGAGGGGATCTTCTTCGGGATGACGAGCTTGGAATTGAACGTCGAGAGTTCCTTCTCGTACTGCGTGTTGAGATCTGCGTCCTCGGTGGGGACATCAACTTTGATCTTTCCATCGGCCGTAACAGACGCGCTGCCGAGCTTGTCGGGTTTCGTGTCGCCCTTGGTACCCCACGTGATATCGTGCGTGTTGCAGAATGCGTACACGTTGAGGATATTGATGTACGTCGGCGTCATGAGGAGGTACTGGATGAAGCTGGTGAACATGTGCCAGGGATCGAAGAAGAGGAAGGAGACGACGAAGTAGAGGAGGTACGTCGAGGCCATGCTGACGATGAGGGTGCTGAAGACGGAGTTCTTGAACAGCTCCGAGATTTGGAAGCCGTCTGCCACCTCGGCTTGGACTGCCTTGACAGTGATGAAGATGGAGGCGAACATGAGGTAGGCCATGATGATGGCCCAGAAGTAGACCATGGTCATGTAGAGCTTGTTGGATCCTTGGGGTCGATTGCCGAGGGCAAGAACGAAGCAGGTGATGAGTGTGGCGAGATAGCCCCATTCGAAGACGATTGATAGGATCAGACCAGCAGTGCCGAGTAGATTGTCTGCTTTTAGCGAATTGGTCAAGATGCGGAAGACCAGAAAGAAGTTGCCCTTGTCATATAATTAGCTGTGTTGAGTGTTATTGAAGTCCAAGCTGCACTTACCAAAGCAAACCAAGCGAAGATCATAGAAATGGTCTGGTAGATGAACTCAATGTGGAACATGAACTTCCGCATGAACGAGTGATCACTCCGGAAGATCTGGTAACAATGCGCAAGCGCATAGACCGCCGCAAAGAAGGAACCGTTCAGCCATCTTCTACGCTGCAAGATGAAATCTGCCATCTCGGTGGGCACATCCGTCTCACCAGTCGAGCCCTTTACATACTGCAAGATCCATGAGCTATTGCGCTTGCTGACCAGCTCGAAACACAAGATTCTGTCCTCGGCGAGGTACATGTTGGCTGTAAAGATGCCAGCATTCGCACCGTGCATCTTTTCGCCCGCAAAGTACTTCTCGAGTGGTCCTTGGCCGGTTTTGTCGTTCTGCAGTGCGACATATCTGTAGGCTGAGAAAGCACCCGGCAGCACAGAGATGAAGCCAAATGCGGATTCCAGGGGCTTGTCCAGAATATTGCTCATCTTATACTCGAAGTTTTGTGTTGCAACAAGCGGGTTGAGAAGGTTCTTGCCGTGTTCCAACATGGCCTTGATCTCACCACAAGCACCTGCGCAGTGAGGCTCGACATCGAATGCCTTCCAGAGCTTGTATATGGAGTCTTTGCCCGGTCGTGTGCCAGCATCGATGAGGACACACACATTCGGCTGCAGCACATCGCCAAAAGCCTGGAAGAACCATCTATGCGAGTTGATCTTCTTCTGATTCTTCTCTTTCAGGCAAAACAGCATCTGCACAGGAGTGTTGCCCTTGTTGACGCTCACGACGCCCTTGTTGATCTTGAGCTGCATCTGCGTGGTGTACTCGTAGATGTGTGCCGTGACCTCCTTCTTGTTGACGTACTGCTTGGCGATGCCGTCTTGATAGACGCCCATGGCTGCGAGGACGGCTCTTGTGCGCGGGTTGATCTTTGCACGGCCATCGCTCACCACGCACACGACAATCTTCTTCCACGCATCTTTGCCCCACGTCTTGCTGTTCGTCCGCGAGTTCATGTACTCGATGTTCTTGATGACGCCGATCATAGTGCGTGCGAACAGCTCGTCCTCCTCGTTGTACATTGTGATGACGATGAAGAGTTCGGTGTGTCTCGGCTTTGCGAAGAGACGCTGTCGCAGGGTGAATCGCTGGGCGTCGAATTCCGAAGGATCACATGTCGCGGCGGAGTAGCGCATGTGGGTGAACTCGTCACGCTCGGGCGGTTCAGCGTGAGGGACTTGATTCAGTAATCTAGGTGGAATCGGGCAGTCGAGCACCAAATTGCCGTGAAACAGCTGCACCTCTTTTACCGTCTTCCATCTCCGGATCTGCGAGACGGGTTGTGGTGTGGGTGTCTGTGCGGGTACTTCGTCGTGGTATGGGTGCTCCATCGGCGTGGGCACTGTCGTCGGATCGGGACCGTATGCGTTCTGTGCTGGCGCGTGGAGCAGATTCTGCTGGTCGTCGTCTTGCCAGTATGGCGGATCTGGACCGTGGTTGGGATCGTAGGGCTGGTTGTAGTAGCCATCGTGGTGGTCTTGCGGGTTCACGCTGTAGCTGCCAGGGTGATGTGGATAGTCCTGATCGTAGCGTTCTGCATGGCCATACGAGTTGCCCACATTCTCCACCGAATACTGTCGTCAACTAATGTCAGCCTTGTCCATCTCCACCTGAATATGAGAGCGAGCACACTCACCGTCGGCTGGCCTTGTAGTCTATCACTTGGTGTGCCTACTCTTCCCATGCCTCCTTGCAGTGGACCTGGACCCATGGGGATCTCCAGCGGCGACTGGTTGCCTCCATAGTATCCTCTGTCCTCCAGCTGGATGGGTCTGTGTGCGCCAGGCGTGCCTCTGCCTCCACTGCCAGCACCGCCATGCACAGGCGACTGCATTCTATCGTCGTAGCGGTTGAAGTAGTCGTCGCTATTGTCCTTGTCCGGCCCGGCCGAGCCTGCGTTGTATTTGTTAGACATTCAATCTGAAACCTGAGCGAGGTCCAGAGAGTGGTGATAGGTCATAAGGCTGCGCGCGCACGTCTCTTCTCACTCTGGAATGTGGGGGACACGCGCAAGGTACATCAAGGGAGCGCAAAAGCATAAAGAGCGGACGTGTGACCTCATGGATCCTACACCTTGCACCACGTTGTCCTAGTCCACACTTTACGACCCATACATGCGCTGCGCAAACATATGCATGGCTAGTCCACCCCTCTCCTTTGATGTACCCTGCCGCGCATTGCATTGTGACCCGTGGCGCCGAGAGGGAGAGAAGAGGACCCGCAAGCAAACATGATACACTCATACTGAATTGGAATTGGATGTACGTACCGAGGCGATTGTAGGACATTGCGCTTCAGCCCTCGCGCACCCACGTTATGGGCGCGTTCGATGTAGAGTGTTCGAGTGTGTACGTCGAGGATGAATTGTTCGGCGATGCGGATGATTCGTTTGATTGTCCGAAACCCTCGATCCTGAAATCTTGGTTGAGTGAGGTCGGCTGAGGATGTTGCGGGTTTCAAGAGGTGAAGGGGCAGCAAATCAACTCTGCGACACCCGGTAAACAAGCGAGCGTCTCACCAGATTGCCCTTCGATGTGGTGTGTAATGGAGGGAGAAAGCGAAGGTGACGAGGTTCGGGAGAGGACGACGAAAGGTGCGATTCAGACGAGGCCGCTCGTGTATATAATTGCGTGTGCATCTACTTTCTGTTCTCAGCTCCTCCAACGTGCATCGCCAGGAGCGTTGGCGGCGCTGCTGCTGTACGCCGCTTCAGATCTGGAACTAAGCCACGCAGGTTCGTGTGCAGGCGGCCAACAGCCCACCCTATTGGCCACGCGCACCTTTGCCCTAGCAACAGGACGAGGATGCCATCATGGATGGCGACGATGATGATGCACGCCAGTACAAATGCTGCATTTGCCATGCGACGATGCTGGAAAGCGCATTGCTATTCTTGTCATTGGGGGACACGCATATCATTTACATATCTGTCGTTGGCATCTCAATAATCCTCCGACTTCACCATCACTTTCTCTTCTGTGGCTGTTCCTATTCTGAGACGCTCGGGTGGCGCTACGAAGAACCATTCCATATTCAGCTTCCTCAGCCTTGAGAGTCCGCATACAGCTGCCCCTCTCAAATGGCAAATTCCATCTTGGAAGACACCGGCATACGAGCTCCAAGATGGCTTCCTCCGAGTTTGGCGCATCAGCTGGCAGCGAGCAGACCGCTTGTTTGTCACGCTCTACACGAACTGCTCAAATGTCCTACTCTACATCGCTGAGGTGTGAGCTGGACAGCCTTGCAGCCTTTCCTGGTTCTTGGATTCTTGGTTCTGAGCGGAGTAACGTCCTGCTGGGCAAATTCCACTTTTCTCCAGTGCACGCGCAAGCCTCCCAAACTCCGTCTTGGAGAGCGTTGCGTGAGGCGGTGCAAGCTCCACGCGTGCGCCGGATGGCCGATCTTTCCGCTGGCTATCTACTCCGTACACTGACAGCATGTTGATCACCGCTGTCAGCACCCAATGACTGGACGATGTGTTGTGTCTTGTTCTTGAAGTTGTGATCGCTGCTGTTGTCGCCTCGTTGATCGTTGCCCGTCCTCTGCACTTTCTTGCTGAAACGTGCTCGGTGCCTCCGAAGTTGGCAGACGTCATTGTCGCTGTCCTCCTTTTTGCTCGCCTGCTGTTGAAGCGGCGCATCTGGCTATTGTGTCTGATGATTGCGTCGTGAGCGAACTGCCGCGGTACGAGGATCCATGGCGAACGATCGGTTCGATAAGGAGGCTGCGGCTTGGGACAACAATCCTGTTACTGTCAAGTCGAGCAAGTTGGCGTATGGCTCGCTGTTGGAGCATGTGGCTGAACTTGCAGATGAGGACAAGGCAAAGGGTATGCGCACCTGTTGCTTATGCCGTTCTTGCGTGTGCTTGTGTGGTCTTGGTGTTGTCTTGCCGGTCGTTCAAGATGTTGGCGATCTGTGAGCTTGTGTCGTTGGCATGAAGAAAGACAAGGCGGCTGTGGTCTTGAACTCTGCTTCTGCCTTTGACCTGCTTGTAGCTTGTAACAGATGCACCGGTTGTTGCCGCAGCTTCATTGCGTCCTCGCTTGCTGTCGATGCCCCCTCCTTGCGATGGCACTGAATGAAGCTGACGCCGACAGAGCTCAATGTTCTCGAGATCGGCTGCGGCACTGGCCTATTGTCCCTCCATGTTGCGCCCCGGGTGAAGAGTCTCACCGCAGTCGATACGTCCTCCGGCATGATCAAAGCCCTTGAAGCTAAGCTGGAGTCCAACGGCATCTCCAATATCCATCCATTGTGCCTCCTCCTTGAAGATCCTGATGACCCTGCTCTCGATGGCCATAAGTTCGACCTCATCCTCTCCCACCTCGTGCTACATCATGTCCCATCCCTCGAGACAATACTGAACACCATGTACGGCTGTCTCGCACCCGGTGGTCGTATCGCCTTGACGGATTTCGAGCGCTTCGGAGCGGAGAGTCGCAAGTTCCACCCGGAGAGCAAGATGGAGGGCGTGGAGCGGCATGGCATCACCAAGATGGAGATGGAGTGTGTGATCAAGGACGCGGGCTTTGACAAGGTGCAGGTTTGCCAGGCGTTTCGTTTGGAGAAGGAGGTTGAGCCGGAGGGTTCGATGGAGTTTCCGTTTTTGATTTGTATGGGACTGCGAAAGAAGTGATTGATGCGCTCGGGCACTTGAATGGTTTTGATGGAGTTCTGGAGTAGTAAGTAATGCTCACATTCTTTCTTTCGTCGGCCGCCGTGCCTTGTCTTTTGCTACTCGCGATCGAACGACCTTGCCGTGATTTGTTGGCTCTGACACCACCTACCACTCTGGACTTCTTGCTAAGGCCATTGGAGAGTCTGATGCGATGCGAGTTGGCCTCCCGAGTACTAAAGCAGTCCCACGTGCCGGTCGCACCTTCCTCGCGTGGTTTCTGCCCGATCATCGCCCCACATAGCATGTTGATATCACGTGACAAGGTACTTAGAAGGAGCAATGCGGTACTAAAACAGGACTTTAACAACGAATTGATCTATCTGAGACGCCTACGATCAACCAAAAGCATCTCGAATCTCACCCGGTCCTTCTCCATCCTCTTCAAGCCGAGCTGGGTAACAGCAAGTCGGCAAGTCCTAACGCCTGGGCAGCAACGACCATCCAAACAGAGGCCTTATTCCGCACAGCAACGGCTCCCACTCCTTATAAGGCGTCGAAAGACCCCTCCTTGGCAACCCACATAGCTCCTTAAATTCGAGCTTTGCAACCGACTTCACTCAAGCTTCTTACATCCTCACACTTCACCGCACCACTGCTCTGCAACCTCTCATTCTTTGCCTACACACAGCTCAGCTTTACAGCAACCACTTCACGAGACAAGCTGTACGTCTTTCAAGGCGTCTTTACTTATTGTTTGTGCTGCTGACTTTGTTTGTGGCTCACCCCACTTCATCATGGCTGAGTGGGACACCCCAGGCGACACGTCCTGGAAGCCAGACGAGGGCACAGGCTTCACGCCAGACAACGACTTCACTGCTGACGCTGGCAACACTTTCGAAGATGCTCCAGCTGGAGGTGAGGGTGGCGATGACAAGACTTGTCGCATGTGCGTTGCAACTTCTGCTCATATCTTTGCATTTGCTGACCCTTACTTAGCTGCAACTCCCCTGAGCATGTATGTTGCAACATCTGCTCATTCTTGACAATTACTAATGTCCTTTAGCTTGCTAGAGACTGTCCAGACAAGGCTTCGATGGACTGTTTCAACTGCGGTCAATCTGGACACATGAAATCTGAGTAGGATACCCTTCAAATATGATGTTTCAAGTCTCAGCTCTAATTAATCTCGCAGTTGTTAGCCGTCTCCGATCATCACATCTCCATTCGTATCTCTAATGGTCATCTCTAGGCACCAACGAGCGTGTTGAGCGTCCATTCGATGGCAACTGCAATGTCTGTGGCGAGCAAGATAAGTTCGCCCTCTACTCCTGACCGACAACTTTGGCTAATATTCATTCACGCCATCGCCGTGCAGACTGTCCTCAAAAGCCTGCCGAAGCTTGCCGTCTCTGTGGAGACGAGTCCCACAAGGCAGCCGAGTGCTCCGCGAAGCGCACTGACCTGTTCAAGGACGCGGAGGTCATGTCCGATGAGCAATCGTGGAAAGCCATGAAAGAGACCAAGAAGCGTGATCTGGACGAATTCCGACGTGCTTTTGGTTCTTATTGTCGTTTTAACTTCGCCATGAACGCTGAGAACCCAGAAGTGCCGCCACTCAACGCAAAGGACCTCGAGATCGCCTTCCGTAAGGATAACTTCAAGGTCTACCTGATCGCCAAGAAGAAGAAGATCGGTCCGCAGTATGTCTGCGTCTCCCCAGGTGGACAAATTGGCATGCAGTACCAGCTCATCTTCTCCAACACTCCTGATGCTCCACGCAAAAAAGATGAAGAGGGGTGGCCTAAGTCGGTTCAGGAAAATCTGGAGCGTCTCGAGTCCGCAGGCTTCCTTCTCGACTCTGGAGTTCCAGTCTGTGGCAACTGCGGAGAGCGTGGGCATGTCTTTAAGAGCTGTCCTAAAGAGAAGGTCGAGTCTGGTCATGAGGCGCCCAAGATCAAGTATGTTCATGCTCCCAATACAGTCATGTGACATGGTCAGGCTGATAATGTTGCTTCAGGTGCCGACTTTGCGATGGCGAGCACCACACCCGCGTCTGCGACAATCGCCCAGATCCTGCTGCCGGCGTCGAGTGCAAGACGTGCAACCAGACTGGCCACTTCAGTCGAGGTGATTTTGAGCTCACCCCATTTATGGCATTCGTTATTAACGCTTTCAGACTGTCCGAGCAAGCCCAAGCAAGTGTGCCGCAACTGCGAACAGGAGGGTCATATGGCTAAGGGTAAGGAGTTCCTCCTGTCTTTGTGAAGACTCGAGCTGACACTTGCCAGACTGCACCAACGAGCGCGTGCTCAAATGCCGCAACTGCGATGAGCTAGGTCACGTCTCTAAGGACTGGTTTGCTTCCTACCGTCTCCCTCTAACTCCACAAAACTAATTCTTGACAGTCCGAAGCCAATTGACTGGTCCCGTGTCCGCTGCAAGGGTGAGACATCTCTGACACTTCTCAGACATGCTGATGCTAACTAAACGCATAGAATGTGGAGAATTAGGACACGGGGTGAAGCGTTGTCCGGTCGCTAAAGCTGCTGCTGAGGGTGCCGGCGGCGATGGCGGTTTCGGCGATGGCGGTTTTGGTGACGCGACTGAGTCTGCGGAGCCAGCCGCGCCAGGTGGATGGGGTAATGATGACTCTGGCGGAGTCGCAGTGGAGTCGTCTGGTGGATGGTAGATTGCATGTCGTGGAAGCAGGGAACTGCATACTTAGGTGGTATGATCTGATACCCTGATAGCATGGGAGTCATGAGCGATATGGCGAAGGACTATGGCATTTCTACATGGCGTGAACACAAAAAAGCGCTCACTCATCAAGCGCAACATCAACAGCTTCTCCAATCTGGAGAACACATGGCTTCCGCAGCTCGTTGCTGCACATACTACGTCTGCAAGGCACCGCCATCATACATGGCAATACCAAAATCAATTCATGCCTTGCCAACGAATTTTCAAGTGCAATCGTCATGATTCATCCACTTTATCCTTCTCCATCGTTCAACTTTCTAGGCGATGATGAGAACAAGCCATGCCATGGTGTGGTTGGGGAGCATGCATATGATGACTGCACGTAAGGTACGAACAGGAACTGCAAGGCCAGTCAAAGCAAATCCAAGCTGTTCCACGGATAGTATGATGAGGTATGAGAATGGACGTCCTGGAGACAAGTAGATCTCAGAAAATAGAAATACCGAACACCAACGTGTAAATATTGAAGCTTCTGCCTGCTCATCGGCTTATGCAAACAATCATGATATCCGAACGCCATTCCGTCTTGGAGAGAACATAACGAGATGGAGTAGATGAAGTATTATCAGCTCTCCTCATATCCTTGTCGTCAAACAGACGGATCTCAATGCTGCTTCTCAAGATGGGAAAGTGTACCAAGATTCGCAAGTGATCTGACCGACTCTGTGCACAAAGCTTGATCTCTCATTCACGATTCCCATACCATGAAAGTTGTATATGTGAAAATGGCTAGAAGCACTGGCAAGATACCAAGTTCTGTTCTCACTAGCGTGAAAACATGTCCCATCATTCCAGAACACCAAATCATCCTTTGCACGAATAGTGGAGGCTGTCAGCAAGATCCGGTCCCCAAGACTATGCATGACTTCCGATCGGGATATGATCCCAGCAGAGCAAAATTCGAAAACAGTATTGCACAGGAGAAATGGACTAAGTCTCAGTACGAACTCAAGGTCAGGCGAGTGTGTGCTCTGACATCCTGACCATCGCTTGGAGATAGAACAGCGAGTGAGCGCGCGTTGTCCGTTCGAATACAAGTCCGGGACAACGAAATTCCTTGAGCTTTCTTCGACACAGTATCTACGTTGGGAAACATCTTGGAAGACACCTGTTCGTTCGTTGCTCTCATTGCCATCCAAGCATGGAATGGCCTCTTTGGAGTCTCTGCGTCCACGATCGTCGCCATCATCGCCGTCATCAGCAGGTCATCGACGTTATCAAAATCGTTGGAATGTTCAAGATTTTGGAAACCAATAAATACTTCGCTCTGAGCATATGAATCTGTTATTATCTTGTCCTTGCTCTTGCCGGTGGTACTCAAGATGGCGGACAATTTTACCAATTCCACCTTCGCGGACGACTTTCTCAAAAATCACAAGTTCTCCAACAAAGATGAGTTTGAAAAATGCGCGAGAGGGCCAAGCTGAACTTGACCGTCCCTAATATGCCATCTTCTCATGGTATCATCAACTCCAAATCCTTCATTTCGGCAAGTGACGACTGTAGCGAGGCCGAGCGATGCCGTGCCGCTGCAGGATACCCATGATTACATGCCCGCAGGCTCGCAGATGAGTGATATGATGAGCAGGCAATCTTCACACTTGAGGAGCTTCGCAGACATCTTGATGTGCTTGCAGAAGAGGGGGCCGAGTATAGCAGTGCCATGATCAGCGATGGAGGAGACAGCGCCGAAGAGTACATCGATGGCAATGAGAACAGTGACATGAGTGTTGCAGGCAGTACTTCTCCTCTCCAGCAAGCAAGATTTGACCAATGCTCGTCAACTCCAACACTCCACTGGTTGGACAACAAATTGGCCGAGTAATCGATGGAGGACATCGCTGGCTACGAGAAGTCATTTGAATCATTTGATGGACGATCAACGCGTATGTTACAAGACAAAGACTAGGACTTGCCATTCAGGACTCTCGAAGGCCAAAAGCGAGCGGGGCCAGATCTTGGGGAGCATGTATACGAAGATCGAGTCGTCCGTCCAGCAATTCGGTTGGACTTGATGGTCGCTCTTGGGCTTTCCGGCATCTGATGCATCGACTACAATCTACTTTCCGTGACATTTGCGAAGAACCAGCATGTCTGAGTACAAGCTGCTCAAGTCCTTTGCCCTGATCGCTGAGTCGTTCGCTGAAATACACGCTCTGCTCATTGCATCTTCTCCTGGACTATGCGCCTGTCAAGCTGGCGGGTACATGTCAAGAATGGCCTCGCGATCGCCAGGAGACGGTGTGTCCGGTGGAGGTCCTAGAACGATGTGAGCGATAAGATCTACCTGCAGTGTAGGTCTTACTTACCTGGAATCCACTCCGTGACACCGTTCCGAATTCTATAATGTACGTTCCCTGAATTGCTGCTTGGATACAGCATGATGGAGTCCCAATCGAATTCGCCGTGCGGTCTTGGTGGGCCTTCGTAACCCAGACCATCCTTTCCATCGCGCCATCGTGAGCGCGGGATGTACACCTTGCCATTCCATAACGATTTGAATGGCTCGATGAAGATGCTCAGCTCAGCGTATTCGCAGACGTCTTCGATGGTGATGGCAACTCCAGCTTTTCGCGACCCCTGCGGCCATCGAACCACATTGTTGGCCAGATGATCTGTGATTGCATTGTAGTTAGGTATTGAGGCGCAAACAATACCCATGCCCGCAGCTCGCCAATCAGGCCGCATCTGTTCGTGCTCAAGGCCGAAGACATGGCCGAGTTCATGCACAAGCATGGAAACGTACGACCAATCGCCATCGCTCCCATACGATTGAGGGTACCGCTCTAGCCCTTCGAGCATCATGAAGTGTTTCGGCATGTTCGATAGGCCGTCATCTCCGAGGACGACCAAGTACTTCCGTGCTTCCACAAGCCTTCAACCAAACCAGAACTCTGCAACCACACATTATGTCTCCCCCAAGGTTCCTCGACATCGCTCTAGAAACGCAACATTTGAAAGTCAACTCTAGCTAATCCTTTCACGACAGCAGACTGTCTGGATCATGGCCCATCTCAACCTCTTTCGCAAACGGAACGCCTACGAGCGCAACTTCTGTACCACCACCCTCACCGATGGCTGCCTTAAATGCGTCGCCTGTTATTCGACCCTCACGAGTATCTGATGCGAACAGTTCATCTGTACCAGTCCCCTTCACGATGCCTCCCGAAGACACGTCGTTTGTTGCAGGACCTTAGCGAATTCCTGATGCGAACAGATCACCTGCACCACTGTTCTCCCCAATACCTCTGGTAGCCGCATCATCTGTTGCAAGGCTCTTGCGAGTTTTGGACGCGAACAAATAATCTGTACCACTACCCGTTACCGTGCCTCTATTGAACTCGTCGTCTGTCACAAAACCCTTCCCAAAGTCTGCCGAGAACGCGTCGTCTGTGCTTGGCCTGGAACGGCGCCTACGACTGAAGCTCTAGGCCAGTGTCAGCTGGACGGAGCTGCGGGCTCTAGGCTTGACGTCGGTCGTCACCGGAAGACCGGTCCCACGATGCAAGATGTCGACTGCACCTTGTGAGAAACCAGCTAGAGCGTTTAGATTCTGGCCTGAAGCCTTCGGCATGCGATCGCGGGCGACGGATTCTCCAGTTATATCGCGTGAGGAC